>CM019698.1:30383740-30447858 GCA_009760885.1 Achatina immaculata
TATTTGTATCCTCCAATTTTTATGCCTGGTTCTGTGATGATTGTTCTTATAATATTCTCGCTATACAGAGAAAAAAGGTCTGGAGATAGTACAACATCCTTGTCGCACCCCTTGTTTTATAGGTTGATATTTTCCAATTCTATTTTCAACTCGAACCCTATATCAGAGTTATTAATATTAGTGTAGTATACGTGATAGATAACTGTAATGAACAGTCCAAATAGAGTATAGAAATAAAAGTATAATTTCTCTTCTAGAGAGAGGAGAGAAAAGATTTAATTGGAAGTGGAGAGAGTGAGAACGAGAGATCGAGAAAGAGGGAGATGGAGACAGAGAGAGAGAGAGAGAGAGAGAGAGAGAGAGAATAGCTATCCTGAGGAAGGACATAAACATAAAAACCAGTAGACACACACAATAGAAAGAAGAGAACAAAGACTAGTAGACACACACAATAGAAAGAAGACAAGAAAGACTAGAAAAGAGAAAAAGTCTCACACGATAACGCCATGTTAAACACAAGCCACACGAAGTCAGAAGATTATTAACATCAATCCCAGCATGCTCTTAGTAAGAGACCACACAGAACAATAATAAAAGAAAAGCTAACATGACGGGCCGTGTTCTACTTGTATGAAAGAAAGAGATGGAAAGAGTGAGGAAAGTGGACAGACAAAAGAATGACGGAAAACAAAATGAGCACAGACAACCGAAGAACATACAATAATTCAATATTTCAGCAAAAGCGTTTTTCAAGGATCACATAGAGAAACAACATAACAGAGAAACACGAAAAATAGGTTTTAAAATATAGACTTTTCTTTCTGGCCTCTCATAGATTGAAAGAGGGAAAAACATTTGTTCTTTCTGTATGTAACCCTTGAAAAGGGCTTTTACGGATATATTGGACTGGTGTAAGTTCCTCATTTGTATGTGGTCATCTTGCTTTCCTTCCTTCTTGTTTCTACCTACTCTTTCCATCTCTTAGCAAATCAGAACCTTACACCTTCATCTATATTTATCACTTAAACTAGTTTTACCGCAGCTATCATTTCTCTTTTCTATGAAAGAGGATCAGTGGCTGAAATATGACATAGGAGCTGAAAAATATCGTGAGCCCACCCAGGAAGGTTGTAAGATCTGACTCTGGGATTGATATCTACTTTATTGCTCAATGACTTTCTTGTAAATACCAGAAAGAGCAGAGAATACATTTTTCTTTCACTTTCATTCTCGGAAGATTGTACTAATATACGCCGTTCAGTTGTTTCTAAACATAAGGAAAGAGTGAAATCTACAAGACAAAAGTACGTTATGTTGATATGTATGATAGTTATCTTCATGAGAGGAGAGAACTGAAAATATGTATCCTGAAACTTGTAGGTATAAAGTGGAGAGAACCGAAAGTATTTATCATGAAACTCGTCTTTCAAGTCTCAAAATGAGTTACATTTACTAGATTTTATTGATTTATTTTTAACATTTGAAAGCTTTTTTTCAGCTCTTTTAAACCTGAATGCACGCCAACTACCACAGCCAAAATATTGAATACTTACAGTGATTTTAAATAGAGAAAAACCCATAAGAACTGTTGAAAAGTATTTACAAAGCTTGTGTCAGCCCAAAACATATGTTTTTTTACACTGTCGAGAAATTTGAAAGAAATGATTCCACGGGCAAAGAAAGCAAGTTTTTTCCCCGTTTGGTTTTTACAAGATCAAAATAAACACCAGGATCAGTGAAAAAAAATATGAATAAAAACAGTCACGTGACTTCTGACTCAGTATAGACCAGTAATACTAAGATTCTGACTAACTTACTTCCCCTTGCTGGGTTATATATAAGATCTTGTATCGTAGTAGGAACTGGACTTTGCTGCTGTAAGTACAACAGTAAATATATGAGTTTGTTTGTTTGTTTTTTTTGGTCATTTTAACTCTAAAAGTCAGATCCAGTTTAGGTCATTTCGAAAAGCTCATACACTGGTTTAAAATTGATTGTTTTTTTTTTGTCATTTAACTCTAAAAATCAGATCCAGTTTAGGTCATATCGAAAAGCTCATACACTGGTTTAAAATTGGTTGGTTTTTTTTGTCATTTAACTCTAAAAATCAGATCCAGTTTAGGTCATATCGAAAAGCTCATACACTGGTTTAAAATTGATTTTTTTTTTTTTGTCATTTAACTCTAAAAATCAGATCCAGTTTATGTCATATCGAAAAGCTCATACACTGGTTTAAAATTGATTGTTTTTTTTTTTTTGTGTCATTTAACTCTAAAAATCAGATCCAGTTTAGGTCATATCGAAAAGCTCATACACTGGTTTAAAATTGATAACGCTAGAAGAATTGTCAGTGCAAAGTTAAACCCCGATTTGGTTGTTAGAAAGTGCTGAATACCTCAGAAAGTCTCTAAAATTATAATTGTATAATATGTGATTTATTAAGTCATATATATGTCACAGACATCTTTTATCGCATGCTTTCATAATAGTTGAGCAGTTATTAGCCACGCCGTTATAATATATATATATATATATATATAAACTTTAAACGACTACTTAAATTTCATATGCGTAGTTCAGTATAGTAAAATGTCCTTGAACTTTAACAGTTAATTCAAATGTGAGAAACAGAAAAATTATAACAAGATAATTGAGATTAGAAACTCTCATCTAATGGGGCACGCAACTGCCTAGCTAAAACAAGACAACACAATAACTGGATGATTATTTGGTAGTCTCCTTGTTCCCTAAATTTATCGTTTATTTTGTTCCCCTACTGTGCTATGTACAAGTCTCACTGCTTCCCAGATGTTCTAAACTTGTACCTGTATCTGTGGTTGCCAACTCTGAAACTAAATTCCCCGACTTTACCTGTATCTGTGGTTGCCAACTCTGAAACTAAATTCCCCGACTTTACCTGTATCTGTGGTTGCCAACTCTGAAACTAAATTCCCCGACTTTACCTGTATCTGTGGTTGCCAACTCTGAAACTAAATTCCCCGACTTTACCTGTATCTGTGGTTGCCAACTCTGAAACAAAAGTCCCCGTTTTTATCTGTATAGCTACATTCTACATAATTCAGTTTTCATTATGTAAAACTAAACTAGATATGTGGATATCAAACTGGAAGATTTCATAAGATGAATCAAGACTGTAATGAACGATAAGAATTGTAGCCCGACAGAAATTAGGAAACAAGTATGAGACACTGATACGGCATATTTTTTTAAGTCGAAAGAAGGCTCAGAATGAACATTGCCAACACGTGGTACAGAGATGTTATGATATAAAAAATACAAATAGACGGCAGGCAGGAACTAAAAGCTCTTGAACTGAAGAAAGACATACAACTATATACAACTGACAATATATATATATATATATATATATATATATATATATATATAATGTCCTGTTTTTCAAGAGCCTAAACTTGAAGAATAATGGCCTGGCTCTGATGCTGGCCTAGAGATGGGCCTCTTTACAGTCAGGACACATCCATATGTGCTCACCCTTTATCCTCAATGTTGTCCGTAGCGTATGTTGGGAGGTGGTTCCAAGGGCACATTGGTTGTATACAGTTCGATCTTTTCCACAAAGTTCTGATTGTCTGCCGCTGCCCTTCTCTCTGCCTCTTTCTCATACTCTTTAGTGATAGCTGCTACATTCACACACTTGTTTGCTTGTCTCCTTGTAATGTTAATATAATGTCTGTTATGAAGTCCTATTTGTCCATATGTAGGTTGTCCAAGCTGGTTCCTTTGGTTTTCAGTTGATCTGACATCTCCTTGCCCTTGATGCTGGAATGTCATGGGCAATAAATCCATGTGGGGGGGAGGGGTGGAAGGTAGGGAGGAAGGAGGGGAGATTTGAGGTTCTTTTAATTTGGCTAACAACTGGCCACGCGTGAACTTTTTTTTACCATGTTATGTTAATCTGTTAACTGTATGACCGGAGACGGTTGCTGGTTTGTTAGCCAGTTTATGACTGGTGATGACTGCTGGTTTGTTAGCCAGTTTATGCCTGGAGATGACTGCTGGTTTGTTAGCCAGTTTATGACTGGAGATGATTGCTGGTTTGTTAGCCAGTTTATGACTGGTGATGACTGCTGGTTTGTTAGCCAGTTTATGACTGGAGATGATTGCTGGTTTGTTAGCCAGTTTATGACTGGAGATGATTGCTGGTTTGTTAGCCAGTTTATGACTGGAGATGATTGCTGGTTTGTTAGATAGTGTATGAATGAAGATGATTGCTGGTGTGTTAGCCAGTTTATGACTAGAGATGATTGCTGGTTAGTTAGTCAGTTTATAACTGGAGATGATTGCTGGTTTGTTGGCCAGTTTATGACTGGACATGATTGCTGGTTTGTTAGATAGTTTATGATTGGAGATGATTGTTGGTTTGCTAGCCAGTTTATGAGTCTAGTGGCTGCTGCTTTTTCCATCCTCATGCTGGATGTAGTTGTGGCGAGGACTTCAGGTTCTCTGTCGTTGAGGGGTCCATTGCGATAAACCTCGAATTCCCATCCTCTTCTTTGTCCGGCCGTGACCGATCAATCTATGTGTATTACATGGTCATCTGAGCTGGACTGTCTTGTCACCTTTCTATTTTTCAAGCCCACCGACAACCACACCTATTTGCTTTACACCTCATCCCATCCTTAAGCCTGTAAGAACTCATCCCATACTCCCAACTCCTCCGTCTTCGTTTCATATATCAGGATAATTTGGACTTTATAGATCAGTCCACTGACAACAATTATTGAGGAAAGACGTTGGCGATGGTTGGGACATGTGCTCCGAATGACTGACAACTCACTACCAAAAATAGCACTAAGATGGACACCACAGGGGAGCAGAAGTAAGGGTAGACCAAAAGAGACATGGAGAAGAACAACAGAAAGGATGTTGAGCAATAGAGGGCTCACCTGGGCAAGAGCAGAAAAAAAGGCGAAATACAGGCATTTGTGGAAAACCCTTGCGGAAGCCCCATGTGCCCTGGGCACTTAAGGTTCAGAGAGAGAGAGAGAGATCAGTCCAACAAGTTATTAGAATTTTTCCGTCATAGCCACTACCCAGAAAATGTCCTTTGTGAAGCCTTCAACCGTATCGACATAGTGAGCTCCAAAAAGTATTCGGGAAAAAGCCTGTTACCCCATCTAACAGATTTAAGTTAGTACTGCCTTAATACCCGCATGGTCAGATGGTTAAGAACATTCTTTATCATCATCTGCCGCTAATCCAACTCGACCCTGACACTCGCAACATTTTCTATGATCCACCCCTATAACATACACACGTGAGCCAAACCTTAAGGACATTCTCGTCCACAGCCACTTGAAGCAGAGCCTTACATATGTTTGCAACAATGATGCTGGATGAGATATTGAACCCAAAGTTCAACTGTTTCTGTGACCCCTGAATGTAAGTATAATTTGTTGGCTTAGGTCAGTCCTGTATCCTTAAGGTGGAATGCCAAATAAGGACAAACAAAGCGCCAAGTGTCAAGAAATCGTTAAAGAGACTTTCAGATTTTCACTCTTTATTGCAAACTTTCACATAACCAAATAAAAACCAGCTTTAATTTATTACATACAGATTAAGTGTAACATAACTGATAGTAACATTACAGTACATTCATTCGTCAGTAGAAGGATAAGTAAACAAGGATAAAGATATTTTCAAAATGGCGCCGCTCAATAGTTTCAGTACATCAGAATGTCAGACCGAAAAACGAGAGAGAAACTTTGTATTTATTGTATTTAATCAGAGAAAAGTATATTGTAGATTAGTATATATTAAGAAATGGAGCGGAAAATTATTTTGAAGTGCACATTACCTTAGAAATAAAATATAGGATAGGAAATTCCCGCAACTACCAGACTTGTAATGTCCTCAATAACTTCTGGTTTATATACAGCCTGACCTGCTGGCGTAATACATAATTGTTTGAAACAAACTCGTCAACATTTTCTATGATCCACCCCTATAACATACACACGTGAGCCAAACCTTAAGGACATTCTCGTCCACAGCCACTTGAAGCAGAGCCTTACATATGTTTGCAACAATGATGCTGGATGAGATATTGAACCCAAAGTTCAACTGTTTCTGTGACCCCTGAATGTAAGTATAATTTGTTGGCTTAGGTCAGTCCTGTATCCTTAAGGTGGAATGCCAAATAAGGACAAACAAAGCGCCAAGTGTCAAGAAATCGTTAAAGAGACTTTCAGATTTTCACTCTTTATTGCAAACTTTCACATAACCAAATAAAAACCAGCTTTAATTTATTACATACAGATTAAGTGTAACATAACTGATAGTAACATTACAGTACATTCATTCGTCAGTAGAAGGATAAGTAAACAAGGATAAAGATATTTTCAAAATGGCGCCGCTCAATAGTTTCAGTACATCAGAATGTCAGACCGAAAAACGAGAGAGAAACTTTGTATTTATTGTATTTAATCAGAGAAAAGTATATTGTAGATTAGTATATATTAAGAAATGGAGCGGAAAATTATTTTGAAGTGCACATTACCTTAGAAATAAAATATAGGATAGGAAATTCCCGCAACTACCAGACTTGTAATGTCCTCAATAACTTCTGGTTTATATACAGCCTGACCTGCTGGCGTAATACATAATTGTTTGAAACAAACTCGTCAACATGTTCCAGTCAGATAAGTATCAAAACACAGGAACATATTTAATCAATAAAAATGCAGCTTAAAATGTTAAGACAAGAATATACAAGACTATTAATAAATAAAATTATAGGAACAATAATTTATATAGGACCAAATTATAAAGAATAGCTACATGCTGTTAATGTAACAGAAAATATATTACATAATATAATCTTGATTCGGCCAGAGATATGTTAATAACATCAGCTAAAGACATTGTTCCAGTAAATAAAACACAAAAGAATGGATGAATTACAGCAGACAAACTAGAGCAGATAAAAACAACGTACAGAAATGAAGATGCAATGTGAAGTGACAAACAACAGCAAGAGAAATATACATCTTTTACAAGAGAAGTACGAAGAAACATACGAAAAGGCAAAAAATCAATATATACAAGATTGTTGTGAAAGAATATTTCAGAGGAATGTATGAAACGAATGATGTGAAAGCAGAAATCAACAGTGTGAATTATTATTGGAGGAGAAAGAACCCGAACCAAAAATAGAAGATGTTTTATGGGCAATAAAGAATCTGAAAAATGGTAAATCACCAGGGTGTGACGAGATAAAAGCTGAATTTATTAAATCAGTAGGAAAGGAATATGCAACAGTTTATCATGCACTATGTAAAAAGATGTTTCAAACACATTTCATACAATTTCCATCACTGCTGTATCTAGACCAAAAGCAGCAATAATAATAATAATAATAATAATAATAATAATAATAACTGGTGAAACAACAACTTGGTTTGACATAAAACAGGGGGTCCGTCAGGAGTGCATATTGTCGCCTTACATATTAAACTTCTTGGAATTCTGATCAATTCCAGACACAAAGATAAAAGATTAACCTCAACAAACTTTCTCAGCTTTCAGTGGATGATCTTTATCTCAATTTATGTCACAAACTGTAAAGACCTGTGGATATGTTTTGTTGGTAACCAAGCAAACATTGCACTGAAAACTGACGCACATACAAACTATGAAAAGAGATCAAGGATTCAAGTACAGTCAAATGACGTCCATGTCTGTATATAATTATACTCCATGTATGAACAATCTCGAAGATTCATAAACATTATCTTGTAATATATCATAAGTATTTATCTCCCCCTCTGTAGAAGGAAGTAAGGAACCTGTAATCAAAGTGCGACAAGTAAAATCACAGTGTAAACACAACTTTCTAGTAGTATTCCTTTCTTTCAATGCTACACTGTACTATTTTAAGAGGTTACTGGCTTAACTGTAACACTAAGTCTCACAAACGTTACATAGATATACACCATGTAACTGTATACTAGCAGGGATATACACCGTGTAACTGTTATATTAACAAAGACATACACCATGTAACTGTATACTAATATAGATATACATCGTGTAAATCTATACTAACATAGATTTACACCGTGTAACTGTATACTATCATAGATATACACCATGTAACTGTATACTGACTTAGATATACACCGTTTAACTGTATACTAACATAGATTTACACCGTGTAACTGTATACTATCATAGATATACACCATGTAACTGTGACTAACTACAACCCAGGTCAACATTAACAAGACCACTACATTGCCAGCAACACGAACATGACCAGTTTAACATGAGTGTCAACTCAAACATGATAAATGACAGATGACACTTAACATCGAGTACAAATATCACAGAAGTAGAATATGTAATAACATCGAAATGTTTTAATGGAAAACCAAGCGTGTGTATGAATGGTTGAAAAATGAAAGTAAGAGAATGGAAACTGAGATGAAGACATCAACAAATGTGCACACAAACCATCCCCGATAGTTGCCTCGCCATAGGAATCTAACTAACACTGAGACAGTGAAAAGCATACTGATCTCGGTCATTCTGAAAAATCCATGCACAACTTTCTAACAAGAATCACGTGTATCCTAAAAAGACAATCAACATACAAAAACACTACATGATGATACAACCACCACGAACAACCACCCCAGCCCAAAAACCAAGATGTCTTCTCATTCTAACATCTTAAGTAGAAGTCCTGTCATGTGCATCCCGTGATCAAGTAGCCAATGGGAACACGGAGATATATTTTGCTCCATACTTGCAAAATCTCCTAAACAGTGATCAACAACTTTGACCACAAATAACTGAGTTACATCCCCTAGTCTGTTATAACTTCCCCTGGTTCCTAGAACTGATGGAGGAGTATATATGGGAAGAGAGTGACTACAGGTGTGCTACCTGCTGAAAACAATAGGTCACGTGAGGATATAAAATACTTTTATGAAGTAGATTAAGTTCACAAAAAAAAAATTAGACAAACTTGGGGAATACAAACGTAGATAATAAATGCTTTAATATCTTGAGAGAAAAATTACAACACTAGATCTGGACAAACAAAATCTTGAAGGAACCATTTATTTTTATTTTTATAACATTAATTTATGTATTCCTTGTTATCTGGGGCCAGATAATGTCTACACCAATAAGAAAACTGCAGCATAAAGGTGGGAAATAATCACTGAAAAAGATCACAGACAAAATTATGCTTAATGTAATCTTCTTCTTCTTCAAACAAACAATGATAAAATTAAAGAAAACTGGCAAATGACTTTGCTTCAGGAACAGCACAAAAACGCCATTATGTCATCGACAGGAACACAAACAATAACCGCCGGTTGTTATCTAAGCAAATTAGTTAACATAGAATCGTATAGCTCATCCAAAAAAATAAGCTAACATAGAATTGTAGAACTCCTTAAACAAAATAGTTAAAATAGAATCGTATAACTCATCAAACAATATAGTTAACATAGAATCTATACCTCATCAAACAGAATAGTTAACAGAGAATCGTAGAACTTTTTAAACAAAATAGTTAACATAGAATCGTATAACTCATCAAACAAAATATTTAACATAACAGGAAGTAGTTATTAATATTAGTCTGTGAGACGTGATAAAAAACTGTGATGACAGTCCAAACAGAGTATACAAATAACAGTATAATTTTTCTTCTAAAGAGAGAAGACAAAAAAAACGAAAGAAAGGAGTAGAGAGAGAGACAGAAAGAAAGAGAGAGAGAGAGAGAAAAGAGAGAAATGGAAGAAAGGAGTAGAGAGAGAGAAAGAGAGAGAGAAAAGAGAGAAATGCAAGAAAGGGCCAGAGAGAGAAAGAGAGAAATGGAATAAGAGGATAGAGAGAGAGATAGAGAGAGAGAGAGGGGGGGGGGAAGAGAGAAATAGAAGAAGAGGCCAGAGAGAAAAAAGAGAGAAAGAAAGAAAGGGAAGAAGGGACCAGAGAAAGAGACAGAGAGTGAAAACAGAGAAATGGAAGAAGGAGCCAGAGAAAGAGACAGAGAGTGAACACAGAGAAATGGAAGAATGAAATATATATATATATACATATATATATATATATATAAATTGTTAAAAAAAGAAACACAAAAATACGATGTTGCGATTGAAACTGAAGTTTGCTATACAGAGAAGAGCAAATTTCCTGACAAGTTCACTTGGACATCAACTTCACGTGCTGGCCTGAACTGTACTCAGCATACGATTCATGAGCACAGAAAAGCGACACTAATCAAAACAACATTTTTGACAATAACTCATGACAGGTTCACGAGAATCCCTTGAACACAAAACTCACTGACCATGTTATTGAATGCCTATAAAAGATTAACGCTCCTCGAATCAATGCATTTGATAATTCAATGCGCAAGTAAAGGTCATCTCACTACACAACAACGATTCATCATCAGTAGACGTTTTCGGACTAGACAGACTCATCATCATTAGATGTTTACAGACTGGACACAAAGTGTAGTGACCAAACAATTTAATGTGGTTAGAAGCACTATTAGTTGCCCTTGGAAACGATTTCAAGAAACTGGCTCAGTTTGTAGACTGGCCATGCAGTGGAAGACACATAGTCATAACTCTTGCCGAAGACAGCTTCACACATCTGCGTCACCTCAGGAATCGATTTGCACCTGCGTCCTCAAAAGCCCAGTCAATGACATTAGCTCGTCGACTTTCAGATCAAACAGTCAGGAACCGGCTGCACAACGCTGGTCTTTGGGCGAGGAGACCAGACAGATGTCCTGTTCTTACGGACCTGCTTCGAAAGAACCGACTGCAGTGGGCGAACCAGCATCGCCAATGGACCGTTGCGAATGATTGGAGAAGGGTTTGGTTTAGTGATGAATCATTCTTTCTGCTCCAGCGACACGTTAGACTTTCATCACTGGAATCAGTTTTACGATAATTTTCATTTCTCTTTTCTAAGGAAGAAAGAGAATCAATGTCAGACATAGGAACTGAAAAATAGCGTGAGCCCACCCAGGCCAGCTGTAAGATCCGACTCTGGGATTGATATCTACTTTATTGCTCAATTACGTGCTTGTGAATACCAGAAAGAGCAGATAACACATTTGTTCTTTCACTTTTATTCTCGGAAGATTGTACTAATATACGCCGTTCAGATGTTTCTAAACATAAGGAAAGAGTGAAATCTATAAGACAAAAGTATGTTATGTTGATGTGTATGAAAGTTGCTTGCAAGGAGGGGAGAGAACCGGAAGTATTTATCATGAAAGTTGTCTACAAGGAGGAAGAGAACCGAAGTATTTATCATGAAAGTTGTCTTTCAAGTCTCAAAATAATTTCTGTTTACTAGATTGTATTGATTTATTTTAACATTTCAAAATATATTAAAATGTTCTATTATGCGTGAATTCATACCAACAAACGCAGTCAAGATATGCCATACTTCAGTGATTTTAAAAGAGAGGAAAATATATGAAATGCGAAAAAGTATGTCGAAGGCTTATGTCAGCATAAAACAGAACGGAATGTACAAAGGAGACAAATACACAAAATAATAGCTACAAACGGACAGGAACAGACAGACACCACCAACATAAGCCAAACTTTTCTAGACTTTTACAAGCATCTATACTCTGAGGACAAGGGTCAGTCACACGACATACAAAACAAATTCTTGAACTACGCTAAACAACTTCCTGAAGACGACAAGCAAACATTAGACACCCCACTCACGCTAGAAAACCTACAGAATGCACTTAACACACTCCAAAAAACAAATCTCCAGGACCGGATGGCCTCACCTCCGAGTTCCATCAAAAAATTATTTCCCATTCTAGGACTTGTCTTACACAAGGTTTTTACTGAAGCCTTCGACAGAAAAGATTTACCCAACAGTCTCAATCAGTCATACATAACACTCATCAAGAAAAGCAACGCAGACATAACCCAAGTAAGGAATTACAGACATATCTCATTACTCAACGTAGACTACAAAATCCTAGCAAAATCCCTAACTATGAAACTCAAACCCGTCATGCACACACTTATAAATGAGGACCAGCAATGCAGTGTCACTGACAGAAACATAAATACACATTTACATTTCCTAAGAGATGTTATCCAATACTCTCACGATAAGAATAGCCAGTCAGCAATCTTATCGCTGGACCAGGAGAAGGCTTTCGACAGAGTTTCCCATTCTTTCCTCCAGAAAACCTTGTCCAAATGTAATCTTGGGAACTACATCAGAGACTGGATACAAATTCTATACAACAAACCAGAAAGCAGACTTTTAATAAACCACACCCTAAGTGAACCGTTCCGGTTAACCAGATCTGTACGTCAGGGCTGCCCACTCTCACCCCTGTTGTATGTGCTAACTCTAGAGCCACTCCTGGAGAAAATCAGACAGGAGACACTAGTCAAAGGAATCTTTATTCCTGGAATGGGAGAGAGAAAATCGCTGGCCTACGCTGACGACACAATCTTCTTCCCCTCCAATATATCCTCTATCAAGATTATTCTAGACATATTTGCAGAGTTCGGACAAGGAAGCGGGGCCAAAATAAACATTCAAAAATCACACATAATGGGTTTAGGCAAATGGGTAAACAAAACAGACTTCCCATTCACATTAATTCAGGTCAACAAAATCAAACTATACGGAATTATATTTACAGCTACGCCTTCAATAACACCAACGCAAGATGGCAAAATATCATTGGAAAAATAAAAAACCGACTGGAAATATACAAATATAAAACTACCACCATATTCGGCAGAAGTGTCGCAGTCAACACCTGCGTCATACCACAGCTCATATACACCGCACCCTTGCCTAGACAGTCACTTAAGGAAGTCAATTCCATGATTAGCGACTTTATTTTCCGACACACAGTACACAGCATCCAAAGGAAAACCTTGATGCAAGATAAGAACAGAGGAGGCATCTCCCTACAAGACATATCAACAAAGATCCAGGCACTCAGAATTAAATATTTGGGACAAATCATCCAACAGCCACACAAACACACTCTAGCCTACTACTACGTAGGGCTAAGGCTAATCAAACTTTGTAAATTAAACAACGCACACCCCCATCACTTTGGCACTGTACCGCTCTTCTACAGACAATGCATACAAAGTGTCACTGGACATGAACATTTAATACACATGAAAACATCAGGCACCTACAAATGTCTGGTCAGAAAACAGGAGCCACCGTTACAGGACAGAATAAAGAGAGGATACAAATACTTCATCACTGACCACACACGATCATTTCAAAACCTACACGGGAAAAGAATCACACCAAGTGCACGAGAGATAACATACAGACTATTGTTCAGCATAACACCGACCACACAAGGAGTCGCCCGCAGATCCAATAGACTGATCAGATGTAGACTATGTAGAACTAAAACAGAAGAAACAGAAGAGCACATCTTCTTTGAGTGCAAAACTGTTTCTTTAGCTTTTAAACTGTTGACTCACGAGATAACAACAAGAACAACACAGACAGTAGACATGTATAGAGCAATCATGTTGAACACCATCCCTCGAACAGTAGCAGACAGCCATGAACAGTCCATCATCCTCCTAGCAGAATTCAGATCTCTTATCTGGTCATGTCGGAATAAGGCCATGTTTGATAACAAAGTTTTTACGCCAGAAATTTTTCTGTCTATCTTCCAAAACAAATTGTTACGGCTTTCTGCTAGTTTTTAACACCTATGTGGAATATTGAAGTCCTTTTTTGTTTTTGTGTGTGTATGTGTCTTTTGACATCGACGCAGTTTTAGTTTCAAAACATTGGTTATTATATAACCCTGTTTGTATATAACTATGCACTCAGGTGTACCTATCATCCAAATCACTATCATCTCATGTTTTGTTAAAGCCCACCATTTCATTATTTCACTTCACGGGCAATCATCCTCTCCTCACGTTATTTGCACATGATTTGTATTTGTAACTATCAGACAAATAAACTTCATTAAAATTTAAAAAAAGGTGGTCCTTCCAGTTTGGTCCTGCCAGTGAAGCTCTAAAAAAAAAAAAAAGATGGTCCTTCCAGGGTGAGACCCTCCCATTGCACTCCGGGTGGGTTGACCCCTGCGATCACCCCAAGTGCGGGTGACTGGAGTGCGTAATTTTTTCGTAGGGGGGACTGCGTTCGCGCTATCCCCTGACATTAAACAAGTAGCATGATTGGTAAAAAAAAAAAATAACATGTATTCTCACACTCGCAAGAACTCTGGTCAAAATGGCTACATGGACAAGGATGTTCCACAATAAATAAAAATAAATAAAATAAATAAAAAGTGGTCTTTCTACCCAGGTTAAGTGGATTTTAATCTACAAACCCTCACCACACACGTGGTAAAGTTATCTAGCGAGCCCATGCGGGCATAAAAAAGGATGTTCCACTTGAATTAACAATGACAGAATAAACTTTACTAGCGCCATCTGTGGGAATGAAAACACAAACTCTCAGTGGAAGGAGTCACGTGATTTCTGACTTCCCCTTGCCGGGTTATATATTAGATCTTGTATCGTAGCAGGAACTGAAGTTTGCTGTGGTAAGTACAACAGTAAATATACGTTTGTTCATTTTCACTCAACAGATCAGATTAAAATTTAGGTCATTAGAAAAGCTCAAACATTGATCTAAAACTCATAAGGCTAATAATTTTCAGTGTTAAAATTACACCTGAATTTTGGTCATTAAAAATTGCTGAATACCTCAAAAATTCTCATAACTTGTAATTGTAGAATATGTGATTTATCAAGTCATATAAATGTCACAGACATTTTCTTCTCACATACTTTCACAACAGGATACTTAAATTCTATCTGTGTAGCTCAGGATGGAAAATGTCTTTGAATTTTTAACAGTAAATTTAGATGTGAGAAACACAAACATTATAATAAGACAATTGAAGTTAGAAACTCTAACTCTAGTTGGGCACGCAACTGCCTCGCTACAACAAAAGAACGCAATAATTGGATGACTATATATTAGTTTTCTTCTTTGCTAATTTTATTTTATATTCTGTTTCGATACTTTGCTGTGTCCCTGTCTTTACCTGTGTCTATGGTTGTCAACTCTGAAACTAAGTTCTCGTCTTTACCTGTATAACCACATTCTACATAATTCAATTTTCATTATGTACAACTTAACAATATATGTGGATATCAAACTGAAAGAGTTGATACGATGAGTCAAGGCTGTAATGAACGGTAAGATGTGTAGCCGACAGAAATTAGGAAACAGGTATGAAGCACAGATAATGCATTTTTTTTTTAGTCGAAAGAGGGCTCAGAATGAACATTGCCAACACGTGGTACAGATATATTATGATATCAAACATACAAATAGACGGCCGGAACTAAGAGCTCGTTGGTGTTGTTATATGTCTAGGAATTGTCATTGTCCAGAGTAGAGTTTTTCTTTGTTATATGTCCAGGAAGTCAAGACGCTGTCATTGTCTAGATTATAGATTTTTGTTGTGATAAGCCCAGTAGGTCAAGACCCTGTTATTGTCCAGAGTAGAGCTTTTCGTTGTGATAAGACCAGGAAGTCAAGACCCTGCGTGGAGAAATGTGATTCTGTCATAATAGATGACCATACCATGGGCGTATCTATCACGAATGTCTTTGGCCAGCCGGCGTGGGTGAACTGGTCATAGTCCACAGATATATCCTCAATTTTGTAGCTTGAGTTTATATCGTCTGCGAGCACGACACGCTGGGCAACGTTGAAAGTGAGTATAAACTCCAGTCGGTCTGCATTAGCGCCTGGTGGTATGGAGGATGCGTTTCTAAAAACTCGAAGTCGAGAAACACAACAAAACTCTTCCCTTACGCAGCAGCGACGGCGCTGTCTCCCTCGATGTCTAACACCACATTTGCCGCACCATCGCCAACTCGGGCATCGTTTCGGCCTCGGCTTGTGTCAGTGCCCTGAGCAGCACCATTCTCCCGCTCTTGGGGGGCTTCCACAAATCTAGGTAGCAGTAGAAGACATCACTGTGCTTCAACGAGAGGACATCGTGTGTGAGGAAACGAACCTCGAGCTTACGTATAATTGCTCGGCCGAGGTTTTGCCCGGCGGTCCTGTTGGCGTCAGTAGAGCGTAGAACGATGCGGAAGCTCAGACCAGCCGAGCCCGGAACGAGGACTTTATCCTTGTCTAAACTGGGGATCGGAACTCGACGTCCTCGGCTTAGCTGTCGTCAGAGGGGAGTTAGGAATGCTGACTGATTTTCACTCTCCTTCGACCCCCCATGGCTCTCGGAGGCGTCGGTGGGGACTGAGCTTGCGACCATAAGCGTCTGCAGACATGGTGCTAGAGCTTTAGGACCAACGCTCTAATTCGATGGCACATTTTAAGGGGGATGTGTTTGAGATGACCGACTTGGGTGTCGACGGAGCTGAGAGAGACTTGGGTGTCGACGGAGCTGAGAGAGACTTGGGTGTCGACGGAGATGGGAGAGATTTGGGTGTCGACGGAGATGGGAGAGACTTGGGTGTCGACGGAGCAGGGAGAGACTTGGGTGTCGACGGAGCTGGGAGAGACGTGGGTGTCGACAGAGCTGGGAGAGACTTGGGTGTCGACGGAGCTGGGAGAGACTTGAGTGTCGACGGAGCTGGGAGAGACTTGGGTGTTGACGGAGCTGGGAGACATGCTGGGCGGGTCATGGTCACAGATGTTGATGCGGTGCCTGATGCTGAGCTTATACAAGGGCCGGAGGAAACAGATGAAGCATTCTACACCAGGCAGCGCCATGACATTAGATTAGGAGAAGCTGTAGATTGCTACTATAACAGTCTGGAAAAATAGAGATTGGGCTGGAGGGCGAAAAACCGTCTTACAAGGCCTTTGAGCTAAAGGGTGGTCACCTATACATGAACGGTGTGAGGATCACAAACGAACATGATGGGAAGCCTCTGTTGCCATCAATGCTCAGATCAAAGCCCCTTCTCCGAAAGTTGGGCATTCAAGGTGAGCTATCTGCTACAGCGTCCGACAAGATACGCGAAGCCGCTAAGGGGGATATAGAATCCCTCATGACAGACCAGGCAACCTTGGAAGAACTGGAAAAACTGGGCTACAACCAGGTGGTTAAGGAGCTTAGAGGCACTCTCGGGGATATGCATCTTATTTCTGGAGTGAAAGCGAGCACTGCAGCTCAGGTTAACTCTGTGGACAGTGAGTATAGCAGCAAAGTGGCCAAGATTACGGGAGAAATCGAGGGTCGCCGGGAAAAGGCACAGAATGCTCCTAATGAGGGTGCACGCAGGGTACAAGAGGACAAGATGAAAGCCCTACAGGCTGAAAGGCTGGAGCTCGATGCCAAGAGGGATAAGCAGGCGGCAGAGCTGGAGGCTAAGTTGTCTGGTCTAGAAGCTGGCGAGAAAAACCAGGCCGCCCGACTCCGTGATAGCCTCTCACAACTCCTAGATGGAGACAATGATTTGCTAGAGAAGTTGCGGACTCTGTTTCCAGAGCAGAGCATCACAATCACTTCCATCATCACAGCCCTCGGTTTCATTATCAGCACCTTGACCCTCGCTATCACAGGCGGAGGCAGCAGCACTCCTGCACCTCCTCCTCCCCCGACAGATAAGAGGGGTATTAATGATTGGGTAAAGAAGCGTCTGCAGGACCTCTGATGCCTCCTTGGAAAGCTCGCGGGAAAAGCTGCTTCTGCACTCCCCGGCATCATAGGCTCTATTGTGAGCTGGCTCCTCGCCACAGCCCAGAAAGCTGTGGAATGGCTCGCAGAAAACCTCTGGGCCCTTGTGGTTGCTATCGTTGGAATGGTCTAGCTTACCGCACGCGACTACATGACAATGAAGCCAGCTATCTCGCCATCAAAGAAAGACTAACCCTACAGCAACCAGGGCGATGACTAGAGAAGCTTTCTCATCCTGGTGCTGGGCCACGGCTGCGATGTCTGCGGCTGATGTGGTCGCCACCGGCATCTCAGGGACAGTAGGCGGGGGCTGAGCCGTTAGTTTTCGGTTTGTTAGCTCGGGGGGTGTACAGGCGCAGCGTTCACATGGACGGTGGAACAGAGAGGCATGTCTGGGGTGGCACAGACGCCGCGTTCACATGGACGGTGGAACAGAGAGGCATGTCTGGGATGGCACAGGCGACACGTTCACATGGACGGTGGAACAGAGAGGCATGTCTGGGGTGGCACAGGCGCCACGTTCACATGGACGGTGGAACAGAGAGGCATGACTGGGGTGGCACAGGCGCCGCGTTCACATGGACGGTGGAACAGAGAGGCATGTCTGGGGTGGCACAGGCGCCGCGTTCACATGAACGGTGGAACAGAGAGGCATGACTGGGGTGGCACAGGCGCCGCGTTCACATGGACGGTGGAATCGAGAGGCATGTCTAGGGTGGCGATGACAATCTCGTTGCTGTAGCCCTGCATCTGGCCAATGTTAAGCTGCATATTGCTGGGAGATAGATACAGACCACTCCAGATGACACTTTCCAGCTTGGAACCAGCCCTTTGTAATATGTCTTGGTAGCGCTGAATCCATGAAGGTATTCCCACCGGGGATTCCATGGACTCATGGAGGAGAACCAAAAACTCTTTCTGAGGTCAAAAGCGGTCCCACTCCCTAGTATGCGCATTCTCGTTTTAACTTTTACCCCCAGAATGGCATAGACATAGGTCCGAATGCTGTGTTTTATCCATACCACACCAGCCTGCGTGAAACCCTCCCCTTTGTCCAGAATTGTGCCCAGGCTAAAGATGCGTCTCTATCATCCTGCGCTATGTAGTCTGCCTGCAGCGTCTCTGTCATCCTGCGCTATGTATTCTGCGTGCAGCGTTTCTATCATCCTGCGCTATGTAGTCTGCCTGCAGCGTCTCTATCATCCTGCCCTATGTAGTCTCCCTGCAGCGTCTCTATCATCCTGCGCTATGTATTCTGCGTGCATCGTCTCTATCATCCTGCCCTATGTAGTCTGCCTGCATCGTCTGTGAAGATGTGCCCTCGGTGAATGACTCTTTCAGCCACCCAGACAGTGCCATGGGTCGTGGGTGACGTTGATCCACGCCGTCCCCACGTGAAATCTGGATAGTATCACCCGTCCCGGATGGGATGACCGTTCGTGTATACCTTTCCCAGGCCGTAGTTGGGTAGTTCCTTCAGCTTCCAACCGGTAATCGGGTGGACCACAAACTCGCGGCATATGCTCTCATAAGCCTTGCGGTCATATGTGTTCTCATAGGCGTTCCAAGATGCGGCTTGTGGAAGAGTTGCCTGGAGCTCAGCCAGGATTCTACGCCCCTGGTAGTAGTCGTGAAATAGATAAATCGACCGGAGGAGGGCCGGCCCCCTGGAGCTCAGCCAGGATTCTACGCCCCTGGTAGTAGACGTGAAATAGATAAATCGACCGGAGGAGGGCCGGCCCCCTGGAGCTCAGCCAGGATTCTACGCCCCTGGTAGTAGACGTGAAATAGATAAATCGACCGGAGGAGGGCCGGCCCCCTGGAGCTCAGCCAGGATTCTACGCCCCTGGTAGTAGACGTGAAATAGATAAATCGACCGGAGGAGGGCCGGCCCCCTGGGGCTCCTGCCAGGTGGGGACGGCGTGACTCCGCACCCAGTTGTGGCACACCACACGGAGAAATTGACCTGGTTTTGATAAAAGCCCATAGGCCGGTAGCTCCATGGTTGCTAGACAGGTGTGGCAGCTTATATTTTGAAAAGTTGTCTGGGACTCGTGCCGTGAATTTACTAGCCCCGGAGACGACTATTTCCAAGGGCTGGGAGATAGCAAGTTTTGCAGGAGTCGTAGCCTTGTAAAAGGCACCAGCTTTTATACACGGCATCCTTGTTGAAGCTTGTTGGGTCATCGATGTTTATCTCACTCACGAATCTTCAAGAGGGGAGAGGCTCCCTCTGAACCCGCTTATCGACAACAGAGACGGGGTCTTGGAGATCGCTCTCTCTGAAATACTCTGCTACACGGCTTGGATCAACATTGGAGCTAAGTTCGACAACCAGTGGTTTCACTACAAGGGGAAAAGAATCATCATCCCGGACGGATGGTAGGACGTGTGCACGCTAAGTTAACAGGTTTTGGAACCTCTGAAGCTTAAGCTGAGTATCAACCGAGCTACTGGTCAAGTGTGGATTCAAGGCTTGGAGGAAGCTTTCGATCTTGGAGGGCTAGGAAACATATTAGGCTTTATCAATCTCGTTCCACCTGAGATAGGTGGG
The DNA here is from genome assembly GCA_009760885.1 of Achatina immaculata. Lineage (NCBI taxonomy): Eukaryota > Metazoa > Mollusca > Gastropoda > Stylommatophora > Achatinidae > Lissachatina > Lissachatina immaculata. The sequence continues at coordinate 30,404,020 of CM019698.1, forward strand.
GTTGCTACAGAGGAGAACCCTCGCCAGTTAAACACTATCAGAGACGTCCTTGTCCATCTTGAGGGCCTTTCCACGTCGGGCAACCAGCACAACGGCCTTCCGTCAAGGATCCTTCGCGTATTCCCCTTGAAAAAGGAGGATTACCATTCGGGCCGTGCGGAAACTTTCCCTGTCCTACACTGGAAGCGCCTTACACACGGGACGCTCTCTCATATACGAATCTCTGTTACCTACACCGATCGTAAGCCCGTTAAGATGACGTATCTGAGCTGCCTTTTGGAGGTTAGACAGCGCGTGTGATAGCAGCCCAATATGTCAGACACTGAAGGACCTGGGAAGCACCGACAGCGAGTGTGAGTTTGGGCCGCCTCTCTAGCCGACCTATGTGATACCCGAGGGTTTTCTGATCCTGCTTCGCCAGGTTTATCGGGCTTGAGTTTATCGAGATGGGTGGGACCGGAGAGCTCCAATAGAAACCAAATCCGTAGAGGAACCCGACTGGGAGCTATGTCTCCGATTCTGATTACCTAATTTGCACCTCGAGGGGAAACCTCCGAAAGTTGAAGCCGGAGAAGTTGTCAATCCTCGCGAAGGTCTGGCGAGAGACTGGGACCAGAAAATCACAAGGCTTCTCAACGAGGGCAGAATGATGTGTATGTACACATATGCTGGTAGGGATTATGCTCGCGTTACTAAACATGGTGGTGGGGATTATGTCCACCTTACTAAACATGCTGATGGGGATTATGTCCACCTTACTAAACATGCTGGTGGGGATTATGTCCACCTTACTAAACATTCTGGTAGGGATTATGTCCACCTTACTAAACATGCTGATGGGGATTATGTCCACCTTACTAAACATTCTGGTAGGGATTATGTCCACCTTACTTAACATACTGGTGCGGGAGCTTCTATGCGGCTGGCGGGAAAAATAATAAGGATAAAGATAAAAGACTGGGGGCTACTAAGACATTTCAGGTAGACAGAGAGACACTAGGAAAACCTCCCCAGGGGTGCACAATAATTCTGGAACTCACTCTGGGACCGCCCCCTACGGACTGGGTAAGGTCATTCCAGGCTTTTCAATAAAGTGGACGGAGGATGGCGTTGTAAGGATTGTACTAACTAATTCCAAGGGAATCTTTGGGGTGAAAACAACTTATCCCAACCTTCCGACACTTACAGAGAGCTCAAAGCTTGCTTTAGATACCTTGTATTGCGGCCCGGGCTTTTATCTCGTGAGTCTCCACTACACGCTAGGTCCGGTCAGAGATTCGGTGGTTGACCGCCTCGCCTCGGAGATGGAGCAAGGAAACTCTGTGTTGAAGATCTGAGGATTAGAGACTAGAGATGTTCGATCCTTGTCAGAAAGTGGAGTCCCCGACCAGGGCTTCCGTCTCGCGCGCGTCAGCGAGCTCGATGCCTTTTTACTCAGAGAAGTTGAGGAACGTCGGCATATACATAAGAGATACCTGCAAGCTATCAAGGCTTCCCAAGCTATGAGCACGTGGGTGGGGTTGCCGGCCTCGGTATGGAGACTGCAGGGATAGCACTGATGGCCACTGGTATTGGGGCCATTCCCAGAATTGTGTTGTCTGCACTAGGGGCTGGGGCCTTCGTTGTGGACCCTGCATGTTGGATTGTTATACGCAAGTGCCCTGCTATGGCGACTAAGCCTGCTGCTGTGGAAATGGTAGCAAGAAGCAAGCTAAATTCGATCCACCAACAGGTGTCACAGGTGTTGGTTGATGGTAAGATCTCGGATGATGAGTTCAAACTCATATCGGACGAAGTGGATCGGTACCAGGCCCTGAAAGAGGAGATCCGATCTAAAGCTCGAACTGCTCACTCCGAGATATCAAAGAAAAGAATGGATGGAGGGAGCGGGGGAAGAGGTCCACGCTCAGTTCACCAAACACATGACCACATTCAGTGCGAGGGAGGGAAGAGGTCCACGCTCAGTTCACCAAACACATGACCACATTCAGTGCGAGGGAGGGAAGAGGTCCACGCTCAGTTCACCAAACACATGACCACATTCAGTGCGAGGGAGGGAAGAGGTCCACGCTCAGTTCACCAAACACATGACCACATTCAGTGCGAGGGAGGGAAGAGGTCCACGCTCAGTTCACCAAACACATGACCACATTCAGTACGAGGGAGAGAAGAGGTCCACGCTCAGTTCACCAAACACATGACCACATTCAGTACGAGGGAGAGAAGAGGTCCACGCTCAGTTCACCAAACACATGACCACATTCAGTGCGAGGGAGGGAAGAGGTCCACGCTCAGTTCACCAAACACATGACCACATTCAGTGCTCTCTGAGCTGCTCATACAGTCAGGAACCGGCTGCACGACGCTGGTCTTTGAGCTAGAAGACCCTACAGAGGTCCTGATCTTACGGATCGACATCGCCGACTGCAGTGGGCGAACCAGCATCGTCAATGGATCGTTGCGAATGACTAGAGAAGGGTTTGGTTTAGTGATGAATCATTCTTTCTGCTCCCGCGACACGATAGACTGTCACCACTAGAATCAGTTTCACCACAATTTTAATTTCTATTTTCTAAGAAAGAAAGAAGTGGTGGAAAGATGACATAGGAGCTGAAAAATAGCGTGACCACACCCAGGAGAGTTGTAAGATCCGACTCTAGGACTGATATCTACGTTATTGCTCTATTACGTGCTTGAGGATTATAAAACATCTATACTGGCAGCAAGAAGCAGCAGTTCGAGTTGAAAATAGAATTGGAAAATACCAACCTATAAAACAAGGGGTGCGACAAGGATGTGTACTATCTCCAGACCTTTTTTCTCTGTATAGCGAGAATATTCTAAGAACAATCATCACAGAACCAGGCATAAAAATTGGAGGATACAATATTAACAACCTTCGGTATGCTGACGACATAGTACTGATAGCTGAGAACCAACAAGACCTGCAAAATCTCTTGGATAAAGTAGCCAAAGAAAGTGAACAGAAAGGCCTTACTTTGAACATCAAAAAGACAGAGACTATGGTTATATCTAAGAAACAGAATCCACCAGCATGCAGTATTAAATTAAATGGAACCATTCTAAAGCAGGTGCAGAAATTCAAATACCTTGGAGCAGTAATAACTTCAGATGGGAAATGCAAAACATAAATTAGGAACAGAATAGGCCAAGCAAAGACTGCATTTCAGAGAATGAGAAACATATTAGCTAACACATCTTTATCAATGAATGTTAGAAAACGAGTCCTAAAATGCTATATTGAACCTGTCTTGTTATATGGAATTGAATCATGGACAATAGGCAAGTCTGCACAAAAATCATTGGAAGCAGCAGAAATGTGGTTTATTAGAAGAATGTTGCGAATCCCCTGGACAGCAAAAATAACAAATGAAGAATGTATGAGAAGAGCTGGAGAGACAAAAAATCTTGTCAGAAAGATAAGAGAGAGACAATGTAATTTCATAGGACATGCAATGAGAAGAGGGGGCATTGAAAATATTATAACAAGAGGAAAAATAGAAGGAAGAAGATCAAGAGGAAGACCAACTGAAATGATACTGGACAGTCTGACGGGATGGTGTGAGAGGAGATCACCAACTGAACTGATGGCCTGCATGAAGGATCGGGTACTCTGGAGAAGCATAATAGCCAACGCCAGTCGGCACAGCACCTGATGATGATGATGATGATGAAATACCAGAAAGAGCAGAGAATACATTTTTCTTTCACTTTTCTTCTCGGAAGATTGTACTAATATACGCCGTTCAGATGTTTCTAAACATAAAGAAAGAGTGAAATCTACAAGACAAAATTGTGTTATGTTGATATGTATGAAAGTTGTCTGCCTGGAGAGGAGGGAACCGAAAGTATTTATCACGAAACCTGTCATTCAAGTCTCAAAATAATTTCGATTTACTAGATTGTATTGATTTATTTTAACATTTCAAAACTTTTACAAATGTTCTAATAAGCCTGAATTAATACAAACAACCACAGTCAAGATGTGCCATACTTCAGTGATTTTAGAGAGAGAAAAAGTTATAAGAAATGTTGGTTCTAAGGACAGCAAATGCGCCACAAACAGCCTCTGGCAGTCAAGTCCAGCTCCTGGCCTTCCCGTGGCAGAACTGTTTAAACTGACAGGAGAAGTGGCGAGGGCGAATATCTGGCGCCTGAAACCAGTTACTTAGGGTAGATGAGTGTCACGTTTGGTAGCTCATCTGCCGCTGTTGGCGAGATCATCAGCTGCCGTGCGTGGAGCGGTGCTCTTCCCGGCCAATGAAGAAATTTGCAAATGAGGTTGCCGCGCAGCATCACTGCGGAAAAGGTGGTTGAAAGGATAAAGCGAAGCAAACAGTCAAATCACGGCACCTCTGGTCTGGAGGTCGGCCACGTCCTGAGTGCAGTCATATCGGGTGAAATGCATGAACCGGCTTGTCCAAGAGGTTACGACACTGCTGGCTTGACTCTTCAAATGCCGCGCGTGGAGTGAAGCTCCTCCCGGTTAAGGAAGTAAATGCAGAAATAAAGGTTGCTGTGCGGCGCCGAGGGGAAAAGGTGGTGGAAAGTGAAGTTTAACCTGGTATGTCCAGTAGTATCGTTACGACAGCTATACCACGGCACCTCTGCTCTAGACGCCGCCTACGTCCGAAATACACCTACACTGGTGAAATATGCCTAAACCGGCACACACCAGGGGTGGAACTCGATGGCTAGACATGTCATGCCACCTCCGCTCTAGAGGTCGGTAACGCCTGATAAACACCCATACTGGTGAATTTTGCCTAAACCGGCTCATACCAGGGGTGAATCTTGAAGGCTATGAATGTCATAGTACCTCTGCCCTAGAGGTAGGTCCCGTCCCAAACACGCCCATACTGGGAAATGCCTAAACCGGCTCAACCCAGGGGTAGAAGTCACTAGTGGCGAGGATTCGTCCTCCTGGACAAAAGCTCCATCCTGGTCACAACTAGGAAGGGTAGCGGTCACGACCACAAAATGCTGAAGTCGGAGACACTGGACCAGGGAAGTCTAGATAGGCAACCACCTCTCACCCGGCGGGGATGTCTGCGTATCCTAATCACGCTGAGGTTTTCCGGTGAGAAAGTCCAACCCTGGACTGGATGGGCAACCACCTCTCACCCGGTGGTGATACACGGGTATCTCAAAACACGTCGAGGTTTTCCGGTGAGAAAGTCCAACTCTGGCCTGGGTGGGCTAACGCCTCTCGCCCAGAGGGGATGCACTGATATTCCAAACACGTCGAGGTCTTCCGGTGAGAAAGTCCAACCCTAGACCAAACTGGTGCAATGAAAACCACGGTGTCACGCAATCCCGCTTCCGAGACCCACCAAGAATACAGGCTAAAGCACTGTGATACTCTGAACCCCTTGTGGTCCTTTCGTGGAACTCGTGTGGTCTATTTTGGACCACACAGGGGACCACGGGACCTAACGAGGACCACATGCGTGAATTCAGTAGGTTCACAGTGCGGTTTTTGGTGGTAGAAATGAACGAAGAAGAAGAAGATAAGAAATGTTAAAAAAGTATGTCGAAGGCTTATGTCAGCCTAAAGTATGTACGTATTCTAAAGCATGCATGTATTCTAAAACATGTATGTATTCTTACACTGTCAAGAACTCTGGACAAAACGGCTACATTGGTAAAGAAAACTACTTTAGGGATTGCTTTACTTGAAATATAAGGACAGAATGGGGAGAATGAGAACACAAAATCTTAGTGAGAGAAGTCACGTCATTTTTTAATTCCCCTTGCCGGGTTATATATTAGATCTTCTATCGTAGCAGGAACTGGAGTTTGCTGTGGTAAGTACAACTGTAAATATACTTTTTTTTTCATTTTCACTCAATAGATCAGATTAAAATTTGGGTCATTAGAAAAGGTCAAACATTGATCTAAAACTCATAACACTAATAATAATTTTAGTGTTAAAACTACACCCAAATTTGGTCATTAAAAATTGCTGAATACCTCAAAAATTCTCAAAACGTGTAATTGTAGAATATGTGATTTATCAAGTCATATAAATGTCACAGACATTTTCTTCTCACATACTTTCACAACAGTTGAGCAGTTGTCAGCCACGTCATCATATTATGTACTTAAACGTTAAATGGCTAATTAAATTCTATTTGTGTAGCTCAGAATGGAAAAATGTATTTGAACTTTGAACCGTCAATTTAGATGTGAGAAACAGAAACATTGTAAGAAGATAATTGAAGACATACATTCTAATTCTTGTGTTGCGCGCAACTGCCTAGATACAACAAAACAACACAGTAACTGGATGATTACTTGTTAGTCTTCTTGTTCCCTAATGTTATCTTATATTCTGTTAACCTACTTTGCAGTGTACAAGACTCATTGCTTCCCAGATGTTGTAAACTTGTACCTGTATCTGTGGTTGCCAAATCTGAAACTAAAGTCCCCGCCATTACCTGTTTCTGTGGTTGTCAAAGGCCCCGTCTTTACCTGTATCTGTGGTTGCCAACTCTGAAACCAAAGTCCCCGCATTTACCTATATCTGTGGTTGAAAACTCTGAAACTAAAGTCCACGTCTTTACCTGTATCTGTGGTTGCCAACTCTGAAACTAAAGTCCACGTCTTTACCTGTATCTGTGGTTGCCAACTCTGAAACTAAAGTCCCTGACTTTACCTGTATAGCCACATTCTACATAATTCCTTTTTCGTTATGTACAACTAAACTAAATTTGTGGATATCAAATTGGAAGATTTCATAAGATGAATGAAGACTATAATGTAAGGTAATAATTGTAGCCGCACAGAAAATAGGAAACAAGTATGAAACATTGATACAGCATGTTTTTTTTTAAGTCGAAAGAGGGCTCAGAATGAACATTACCAACACGTGGTACAGAGATGTTGTGATATAAAAAATACAAATAAACGGCCGAAACTAAGAACCCTTGAATTGAGGAAAAATATGCAACTGACAGTAATATTAATAATAAATATAGTAGTAATAATATTATTATTATTAGTAATAATAATATTAATAATAATACATATACTTTATATGTTCAGTGTATCAAGAGCCTGAACTTGAAGAATAATCGCCTGGCTCTGGTGCTGGCCTAGAGATGGGTCTCCTTACACTCAGGACACTCCCACATGTGCTCAGCCTTTATCCTCAGTGTTGTCCGTAGTGTATGTTGGGAGGTGGTTCCAAGGGCACATTAGTTGTACACAGTTCTATCTTTTCCACAAAGTTCTGATTGTCTGCCGCTGCCCTTCTCTCTGCCTCTTTCTCATACTCTTTAGTGATAGCTGCTGCATTCATACATTTGTTTGCTTCTCTCATTGTTATGTTAATATAATGGCTGTTATGAAGTCTTCTTTGTCTATATGTAAGTTGTCCAGGTTGGTTGCTTTGCTTTCCATTTGATCTGACATCTCCTTGACCTTGATCCTGGAATGTCATGGGCAATAAATCTATTGGAGGGAGGGGGTGGAAGGTAGGGAGGAAAAATGGGACATGTGAGGTTCTTTTAATTTGACTAACAACTTGCCACGCGTGAACTTTTTTTTTGAGCATGCTACGTTAATCTGTTAAGTTTATGACTGGAGATGGTTGATGGTTTGTTAGCCAGTTTATGACTGGAGATGGTTGCTGGTTTGTTAGCCAGTTTATGACTGGAGATGGTTGCTGGTTTGTTAGCCAGTTTATGACTGGAGATGGTTGCTTTTTTGTTAGCCAGTTTATGACTGGAGATGGTTGCTGGTTTGTTAGCCAGTTTATGACTGGAGATGGTCTCATCCTCTTCTTTGTCCGGCTGTAAACGATCCATCTGTGTGTATTACATTGTCATGTGAGCTGGACTGTCTGATGATTTGATCTTTGATTTCTCATCCTACTTGGCATTCTCGACCTAGCCATATGTGGACTTTGGTAAGCTTTGGGTTTGTTCTGCCATCCACACAGATGTCAGACATTGGGATTATCTCAGGATTACATATCTGCCCTATGCGTTTTTCAGACTCCGACATCCGTGACTGACTTCTTTTCACCAGAGTGTCTTTGTGTGTCTGAATCTCTTTCTTCAGTGGGAAGTCTTTCATGCTCTTGATTCGTATAGATTCTTTGACTTGGGCACTTTTATGTTGAGTTTACATACTGGATATGTTCACCAGCTGTGGGATGGCACCCATCGGTGGGTCTCTGGGACATCCGAGCACTTTTCTCATTGCTTTATTTAGAATTCTTTCTAGCCGGGTTGTTTGGTTTGTTGATAAGGAGAGCAATGCCAGGACATATTCTAACCTTGATATTATCAGAGCTTTCATTGTCCAGAGTAGAGCTTTTTTGTTGTGATATGTCCAGGAGGTCAAAACCCTGTCATTGTCCAGAGCAGAGTTTTTTTTTGTGATATGTCCAGGAGGTCAAGACGCTGTCATTGTCCAGAGTAGAGTTTTTTGTTGTGATATGTCCAGGAGGTCAAGACGCTGTCATTGTCCAGAGTAGAGTTTTCTGTTGTGATATTCCCAGGAGGTCAAGACGCTGTCCAATTAGGCAATCAACGACCCATAGCTGATATTCTAGCATCAGGGTTAGGAAACCATGGATGATCAAGGCCCTGTCCCACCTTTCCATTGCTACCCCCAGTAATAGACTAGACTGTCTAACGGGGCAGGGATCCTAACATTCCTCATGGTGGTGGAGCCTGATAAAGAAGTATTGCACACCTTAACTACTTTTTCAACTGAACTCCGGGACTTAAAAAAAAGCTTCCATAACTGTCTCCAAGGCTGATACAATGATCTGCCTCCTTCACAGCATCGGCTACAAAGATCCCCAGCTCCGAGTTACAGGGAGATAACAGAAGACAAGACAAGACAGAACAAGACAAGACAGGACAAGACAAGACAAGTGATAGTCCTATGTTTGCTTATATTTTCAGTTTTGCTAGACCTTTCTTTGCTTCTGAAATCTTCTCGTCTCGTCCACGTGTTGCTGGAAAGATAGGCGTCTGTCACAGGTGATCCCCAAGTATCTTAGAGTGTCACATCTTCCTTTGTTGGTGTTTTCCTAGTGCACCCCTGGCGTTTCTGCTTTTGATGTTCGGATATCCAAGGACCATCACAACAGTTTGATTTTAGTTGAGTTATCCAATTAGGACAATAACAAGTTGTATTTAGTTGGGTTGTCCAAGGAAGACAATAATAATTTGTCTTTAGTTGAGTTATCCAAAGTTGGATAATAATAAGTTGTCTTAGTTGAGTTATCCACAGAGCGCCATAATATTTTGTCTTTAGTTGGGTTGACTGACCCGTTGTGATCTTTGCACCAGGTCGTGACGAGGTTCACTTGTTTTTGTACAATGTTTGCTACTTCTTGGCCACCTCGACCTTGTGTATATATTGATATATCTTCCACAAAGGATAAAGATCAAGGGCCTGTTTGATTCAACTGAGCTAGTCTCTCTGTGTATATGTTGGTATATACTGGTAAGAGTGGAGATACTTGAAGGAGGCCTAGATGGATCTTAGTTGGTTAGATGTCAAGGATATATATTTCATAGCCATAGTTCTGTTTAAGATTGATGTAGCTGTGCATCTGACAAACCACACATTGGTGGCTAGTTCCAGCATTAGTATAAGAAGGGTGGTGTAATCCACTCGCTTGTATGCATCTTCTATTTCCAACATTAGTGTAAGTAGTGTGGTGTAATCCACTCGCATGTACGTATCCTCTAGTACAAACATTAGTATAAGCGGGGTTGTGTAATCCACTGGCTTGTACACATCCTCTAGTTCCATCAAAATTGTAAGAAGAGTGCTTTAATCCATCCGTTTGTACATATCCTCTAGTTCCAACATTAGTGTAAATAAAGTGGTGTAATCCACTCGCTTGTACGCATTCTCTAGTTCCAACATTAATTTAAGAAGAGTGGTTTAATTCATCCGTTTGTACGCATGCTCTAGTTCCAACATTAGTGTAAGTAGGGTTGTGTAATTAATTTTGTTGTATACATCCTCCAGGTCAAGGGTCACCAGGATTGTTTCATCTTTCTGTTGGAACCTCTCGTATACTTCAGACGACATTATGGCTGTGTTCATGTGATGTTTCTTCCTGGTCTGTATCCTCTCATTGTGCTCAGTAGTTTGCCATTATTTTCAAGTGTTTGTGAGAATTTTGTGGCTACAGTTTTGTTCTATCAGTTTTCTGTATCTTTTTGAGTTTGATGACTCGGTGACCTGATAGCTCTCTGTGATTCCTGTTTGCTTTAAGTAGAGCTACGAGGTGGCTATGGTTCCATGCTTTTGGGATTATCTCCGTTGTTATACTATGACCGAAGTCTGAGATTATATTGTTAATCTCTGTTTCCAATTTTGCTTCAACTGTATTTTATTCCTTCAGTTCCTGGGGCACTGTCCTTAGAAGAATTGATGGCTTGTCTCCCTTCTTCTTCGAGTATGATGTCTGTGTGCCCTCTTCTTCGAGTATGATGTCTGTGTGCTGTTCTATGGACATTATTCCTTCTCTGATCTTCAACGTTGTTTGTCTGGCTTCCCAGTTTGTTTGGTCAGTTTGTTGAAAATATCTTGTGAAAAGTTCTGGCCTCTCTCTGTATCAGAGTTTAGTTCTTGGCCCGTATCATCTTGCAGGGGCCCAGTGTCGCTTGTTTTCTGTTTGTTAGACATGCTATCATGGAATCCCTAGAATGTTTACACGGATCTGTCTTTTACTATTTGGTTGATGAATTCCTCCAAGCTCAGTTTCTTGGCTTGGACTGCTAAGTTTCTGAAGGCTTGTGATGCGTCTTTCATGTCTCCCTCAGCCATGACTCTGATATTGATGGCTGGGTCACAAATTTTCTGGATTTTCTTACATTCCTTGGCTGCTTTGAATATTTTAAGCCACGCCTTGTCGATTCTTTTAACCACCATGGACGAAGGTGGATGGTAGAAGGTGGAGGGTGGAAGGATGGAAGGATGGAAGGGTGGTAGATGGAGGGTGGGAGGTGGAAGGTGGGAGGTGGAGGTTAGGAGGTAGTAGCTGGAGGGTGGGAGGTAGAGGGTGGGAAGTGGACAGGGAGTTGAACGGTTCGAGTTGGTAGGTGGAGGGTGGAGGGTCAAAGGTGGAGGTGGTAGGTTAATGGTGAAAGGTGGGAAGTAGAGGCTGGTAGATGGAGGGTGGAAGGTGTGAGTTGAAGTGTGGGAGGTAGAAGGTGGAATGTGGAGAGTGGAAGGTGGAATGTGGAGAGTGGAAGGTGGAATGTAGAGAGTGGAAGGTGGAATGTGGAGAGTGGAAGGTGGAATGTGGAGAGTGGAAGGTGGAATGTGGAGAGTGGAAGGTGGAATGTAGAGAGTGGAAGGTGGAATGTGGAGAGTGGAAGGTGGAATGTGGAGAGTGGAAGGTGGAATGTAGAGTGGAAGGTGGAATGTGGAAAGTGGAAGGTGGAATGTAGAGAGTGGAAGGTGGAATGTGGAGAGTGAAAGGTGGAAAGATTGGAAGGTGGAGTGTGGACGATGGAAGGTGGAATCTGGAAGGTGGAAGGTGTAAGGTAGAATGTGGAGGGTGAAGAGGGGGGGGGGAATGAAATGTGGAAACCGGAAGGTGTGTGCGATGACGTTGGGAATATACTTTTCATTTTTTTTCCCAGGGCTTTGTTGTTGCTGCTTGTTTTGTATGTGAAGGCGTGGTGGGTTTTGGTCTTACTTTTTGGTTTTCCTTTTATAACTCTTATTGAGCGTGGGAGGTAGTCACTTTCTTGGTGTGTTAGATCTTGGTATTTGGTTCCACATGCTTCTTCTTCGTTCGCTTCTATCCCCAAAACCGCACTGTGATTCTACTGAATTTACGCCTGTGGTCCTCGTTAGGTCCCGTGGTCTCCTGTGTGGTTCCCAAAAGGACCACACGAGATCCACGAGAGGACCACAAGTGGTTCAGAGTATCATAGGGCTTTAGCCTGTATTCTTGGTGGGTCTCAGAAGCGGGATTGCGTGACACCGTGGTTTTCGTGGCCGCTACCCTTCCTAGTTGTGACCAGGAAGGAGCTTTTGTCCAGGAGGACGAATCCTCGCCACTAGTGATTTCCACTCCTGGGTTGAGCCAGTTTAGGCATATCCCAGTATGGGCGTGTTTGGGACGTGACCGACCTCTAGAGCAGAGGTACTGTGACATGCATAGCCTTCAAGTTTCACCCCTGGTGTGAACCGGTTTAGGCAAAATTCACCAGTATGGGTGTATATCAGGCGTGACCAACCTCTAGAGCGAAGGTGGTATGGCATGTCTAGCCATCAAGTTCCACCCCTGGTGTGTCCCGGTTTAGGCATATTTCACCAGCGTAGGTGTATTTCGGACGTGGCCGGCCTCTAGAGCAGAGGTGCCGTGGTATGTATAGCTCTCGCTGCGATACTACAGGACATACTGATTAAACTTCACTTTATCCTTTCCACCACCTTTTCACATCGGCGCCGCACAGCAACCTTTATTTCTTTTCCGCATTTTCTTCCGTGACCGGGAGGAACTTCACTCCACGCGCGGCACCCGAAGATTCTCGCCAGCAGTGTCTTAACCTCTGGGACAAGCCAGTTCATGCATTTCACCCGATATGACTGCACTCAGGACGTAGCCGACCTCCAGACCAGAGGTGCCGTGATTTGACTATTTGCTTCGCTTTATCCTTTCTACCACCTTTTCCGCAGTGATGCTGCGCGGCAACCCCATTTGGACCTTTCATCGTTGGCCGGGAGGAGCACCGCTCCACGCACGGCAGCTGAAGAATCTCGCCAACAGCGGTAGATGAGCTACCAAACGTGCCGCTCATCTACCCTAAGTATCTGGTTTTCAGGCCCCAGATATTCGCCCTCGCCCCTTCTCCTGTCAGTTTAAACAGTTCTGCCACGGGAAGGCCAGGAGCTGGACGTGACTGCCAGAAGCTATGTGAGACGCTCGCCGTTGGAGTGGAAATTGAATACTCCACCCCAACTCCGACAATAGCAGTCCTTAGAACCGTTCCACATGCTATAATGGTCGATGGCAATGTTAGGTCCATGTTAGAACTATGTCACTCTCGTGTTCCGCCAGGCCTGTGATTTCTCTCTTGTTTAATATCCTTAGATTTATTTCTGTTAGCGGGTTTTCCAGGGATTTGTCTTGTGTATTTTCCATGAGATTTCCCCAGATGTTATGACGGACATTGAAGTCTTCACATATTAGTAAACCATGTTTTCCCATTGTTTCTATTTCCTTGAGAACTGACCATCTTTCCTCATTGTTTGACGAGTTGTTACCGACATATATATTCACTATATGCCATGATGTTTCCTCCACCTCCAGCCTTAATGCATGTAGTTCGAATCTCTCACTTTCTCATCCCCTTACATCGAGGATAGTGTGTGGGGTTTTGGTACTTACTAATATGACCATTCCGTCATGTGTATCGTTACTATAGTTAATACAGCTTGCGTGTTCAGGAATGTGTATACTTGTTATGTTAGTTTCTTGTAGTAAGAATCTATCAAACTCTCTCACCACAAATTCTAGTTTCTTGAAGTAAGAATCTATCAAAGTCTCTCACCACGCATTCTAGATTTTTGTAGTAAGAATCTATCAAAGTCTCTCACCACACATTCTAGTTTCTTGTAGTAAGAATCTTTCAAAGTCTCTCACCACACATTCTAGTTTCTTGTAGTAAGAATCTTTCACAGTCTCTCACCACACATTCTAGTTTCTTGTAGTAGGAATATATCAAAGTCTCTCACCACACATTCTAGTTTCCTGTAGTAAGAATCTAACAAAGTTTCTCACCACACATTCTAGTTTCCTGTAGTAAGAATCTATCAAAGTTTCTCACTACACATTCTAGTTTCCTGTAGTAAGAATATATCAAAGTCTCTCACTACAAATTTCTTGTAGTAAGAATATACCAAAGTCTCTCACCACACATTTCTTGTAGTAAGAATCTATCAAAGTCTCTCACCACACATGTCTTGTAGTAAGAATATACCAAAGTCTCTCACCACACATTTCTTGTAGTAAGAATATATCAAAGTCTCTCACTACACATTTCTTGTAGTAAGAATACATCAAAGTCTCTCACCACACATTTCTTGTAGTAAGAATCTATCAAAGTCTCTCACCACACATTTTTGTCTCTTATAGTAAGAATGTATCAAAGTCTCTCACCACACATTTCTTGTAGTAAGAATACATCAAAGTCTCTCACCACACATTTCTTGTAGTAAGAACACATCAAAGTCTCTCACCACACATTTTTGTCTCTTATAGTAAGAATGTATCAAAGTCTCTGACTACGTGTTCTAGTTTCTTATAGTAAGAATATATCAAAGTCTCTCACCACACATTTCTTGTAGTAAGAATACATCAAAGTCTCTCACCACACATTTCTTGTAGTAAGAATACATCAAAGTCTCTCACCACACATTTCTTATAGTAAGAATATATCAAAGTCTCTCACCACACATTTCTTATAGTAAGAATATATCAAAGTCTCTCACCACACATTTCTTATAGTAAGAATATCAAAGTCTCTCACCACACATTTCTTATAGTAAGAATACATCAAAGTCTCTCACCACACATTTCTTATAGTAAGAATACATCAAAGTCTCTCACCACACATTTCTTATAGTAAGAATATATCAAAGTCTCTCACCACACATTTCTTATAGTAAGAATACATCAAAGTCTCTCACCACACATTTCTTGTAGTAAGAATATATCAAAGTCTCTCACCACACATTTCTTGTAGTAAGAATATATCAAAGTCTCTCACCACACATTTCTTGTAGTAAGAATATATCAAAGTCTCTCACCACACATTTCTTGTAGTAAGAATATATCAAAGTCTCTCACCACACATTTCTTATAGTAAGAATACGTCAAAATCTCTCACCACACATTTCTTGTAGTAAGAATATATCAGTGTCTCTCACCACACATTTCTTGTAGTGAGAATATATCAAAGTCTCTCACTACATATTTTTTATAGTATGAATATATCCAAGTCTCTCACCACGCGTTCTTGTTTAGGATTGTTTCAAGAGATCATCCATACTGTGCAAGAAAAGTGTTTGAAAAATAAGAAGCTGTTCAGATGTAAAAGTATACATACTGTCTCTCATATGTTCTGACAACCAGGTCCTTACATTCACTCTCGGGCTTCTCTGTTCTGTCACATCTGTTTTAATGTCCGGGCTTCTTCTCTTCCTTAGCTACCTTCTTTTCCTATTGAAGAATTAACACATCCTGAATCTGTAACTTCTTCTAATTTTCCTCCTCCTCCTTCTTATTATTATTCTTCTTCTTCTTTTTCTTCTTCTTCTTCTTTTTCTTTTTCTTCTTCTTTTTTCTTCTTCTTCTTCTTCTTCTTCTTTGCTAGAACTACTAGCTGGTATTCGTTGCCACCTAAGTCTTGAAATGTTGAGACACACTGTGTCTGACTGGAAGCTGGTGACGTCAGTTAATTTGTCAGTCTCTGAGTCGAGTTAAAAAGCATTATTCGTGCAATACTTCTTTAACGGGCTCCACTACCATGGGGACTTTGGCGATCCCTGCTTCGTCACCCAGTCTAGTCTTATTACAGGGGTTAGCAACTGAAGGGTGGGAGGGGTCTTTGTCAGCTATGGTTGGTCAACCTTGATGCTAGGTCAGAAACATATAAATTAAAAATCTCAATAACATAAATGGCATTTGCTCAAGTCGTTCTCTCTCATTCTGCTACATATCACCTTTTAAAAACCTCATGTCGCTCTCAGTATAAAATCTGTCTACATATCAACTTTTGACAATCTCCTGTCACTGTCATATATAATCTCTGTCTGTAAACAAAAGTTCAATCAAACACAGCTGACTCTTGTGTAGCACCTGTCAGGTAGCTGTTTAGCTTTTGATCTAAAACACTGCATTAAATCACCGACTGGTGTGGAGGGAGACGGCCCGACTGTAAGAGTGAGACCTCGCAGGAGCCGTCACTCGTACATGCAGGGCAAGTAATAACATCTTATGTAATATATGCACGTAACAAGGACGTATAACCTGGCATAGTAAGGATAAACATCAACTTAGTGTGGCATTAAGTTACATAAGGTCTTTTGTGTGAATGTACAAAGGTGTGTAATTTAAAATATCTTTGGACAACATAAGAATGTGAATATACTTAGATATAGATTAAAATTTATTTATCTATGATTTAGCTATAAATACTTGGGTATCTAATATGCTATATAGCATATTAATCTAACTTAACACAAAAAAGTCTTCAAAACTGTCTTATTACAAAAATGTCTTAAACACTGACATAAAACACATATGATCAAGTAAACCACAGCCACTACCTAGTAGGTTTCCTGTCTAGCAGGACTGGTGTAGTCTACAAGCAACATCCAGGACAAAGTACAAAGACCAGGACTAATTCAGCCAGACTCTGTAAGTACAGACCTACAGACGCCAGGAAGTGACCTCAAGTTGGAGCTGTAAAAACCAAGTTCACTGTTTCCAGTTTATATTCAGGCAAGATTCTTTCTTCACATAAGACTCTCTGTATTTGCTTGTCAGACATTCCTCATTATTAAAGTTCATTTGTTCCTGGGCTACTTCGTAGTCATTGGTCAGTTCTTCATTCTGTTGTCATGTGACCTGTCCTTGAATTAACAGTTACTTCATCTTACGACATGTTACTTCTTGTTACTTCCTGATAAGACATGTCACGGCATGATACTTTATGTTTCTTCATGTTACGACATGTTACTTCATGCTACGACATGCCATTTTATGCTACTTCATGTTACTTCATGCTACGACATGTCATTTTATGCTACTTCATGTTACGACATGTTACTTCATGTTACGACATGTTATGACTCAACTGGATAATTGTTGTATATCTAGAAAGAAGCAGCAGGTATATCTGAAGTGAGCACTAACCAGCAGCTCCGTCTCCTGTGAGTAGCTGGAGTCTACACTGAAAGAACAATTATTTATGTCCATCTAGCGGTACAAGAAGTTTGAAGTTGACACAAGAAGGAGAAAGTTGCTATCTGTGGTGAGCAGAAATTAGATCTGAAGGTTACAGTGTAAGCTTTTTATCTTAAGACAGGTTAACCAAGCCTTCTGGTGTTATAGATGTAGCTAGCCAAGCTTCCTGATGTTACAGATGTAGCTAGCCAAGCCTTCTGGTGTTATAGATGTAGTTAGCCAAGCTACCTGATGTTATAGATGTAGCTAAGCAAACCACCTAGTGTTATAGATGTAAGAGGTAGCTAACCAAACCACATTGTGTTATAGATGAAGCTAACCAAGTAACATACCTTTTTTTTATGAAGTTTATTTGTCTGATAGTTACAAACTGTGTGCAAATGAGGTGAGGTGAGGATTATTGCCCGTGAAGTGAAATAATGAAATGGTGGGCTTTAACAAAACATGAGATGATAGTGATGTAGATGATAGGTACACCTGAGTGCATAGTTATATACAAACAGGCTTATATAATAACCAATGTTTTGAAACTAAAACTGCGTCGTTGTTAAAACACACATACACACACAAAAACCAAAAAGGACTTCAATATTCCACATAGGTGTTAAAAACTAGCAGAAAGCCGTAACAATTTGTTTTGGAAGATAGACAGAAAAATTTCTGGTGTAAAAACTTTGTTATAAAACATGGCCTTATTCCTACATGACCAGATAAGAGATCTAAATTCTGCTAGGAGGATGATTGTCCCACATATTTAATTCTGAGTGCCTGGATCTTTGTTGATATGTCTTGTAGGGAGATGCCTCCTCTGTTCTTATCTTGCATCAAGGTTTTCCGTTGAATGCTGTGTACTGTGTGTCGGAAAATAAAGTCGCTAATCATGGAATTGACTTCCTTAAGTGACTGTTTAGGCAGGGGGAAAGATATTTGCGGTGTATATGAGCTGCGGTATGACGCAGGTGTTGACTGTGACACTTCTGCCGAATATGGTGGTAGTTTTATATTTGTATAGTTCCAGTCGTTTTTTTATTTTTCAAATGATATTTTGCCATCTTGCGTTGGTGTTATTGGAAGGCGTAGCTGTAAATATAATTCCGTATATTTTGATTTTGTTGACCTGAACTAATGTGAATGGGAAGTCTGTTTTGTTGACCATTTTTGCCTAAACCCATTATGTGTGATTTTTGAATGTTTATTTTGGCCCCGCTGCCTTGTCCATACTCTGTAATTATGTCTAGAATATTCTGAATAGAGGATATATTGGAGGGGAAGAAGATTGTGTCGTCAGCGTAGGCCAGTGACTTTCTTTCTCCCATTCCAGGGATAAAGATTCCTTTGACTATTGTCTCTTGCCTGATTCTCTCCAAGAGTGGCTCTAGAGTTAGCACATACAACAGGGGTGAGAGTGGGCAGCCATGACGTACAGATCTGGTTAACCGTAATGGTTCACTTAGGGTATGGTTTATTAAAAGTCTGCTTTCTGGTTTGTTGTATAGAATTTTGATCCAGTCTCTGATGTAGTTCCCAAGATTACACTTGGACAAGGTTTTCTGGAGGAAAGAATGGGAAACTCTGTCGAAAGTCTTCTCCTGGTCCAGCGATAAGATTGCTGACTGGCTATTCTTATCGTGAGAGTATTGGATAACATCTCTTAGGAAATGTAAATGCGTATTTATGTTTCTGTCGGTGACACTGCATTGCTGGTCCTCATGTATAAGTGTGTGCATGACGGGTTTGAGTTTCATAGTTAGGGACTTTGCTAGAATTTTGTAGTCTACGTTGAGTAATGAGATAGGTCTGTAGTTCTTTACTTGGGTTGTGTCTGCGTTGTTTTTCTTGATGAGTGTTATGTATGACTGATTGAGGCTGTTGGGCAATTCTTTTCTGTCGAAGGCTTCAGTAAAAACCTTGTGTAAGACAGGTCCTAGAATGGGAAAGAATTTCTGATAGAACTCGGCAGTGAGGCCATCCGGTCCTGGAGATTTATTTTTTTGGAGTGTGTTAAGTGCATTCTGTAGGTTTTCTAGCGTGAGTGGGATATCTAACGTTTGCTTGTCTTCTTCAGGAAGTTGTTTAGCGTAGTTCAAGAATTTGTTTTGTATGTCTTGTGACTGACCCTTGTCCTCAGAGTATAGATGCTTGTAAAAGGCTAGAAAAGTTTGACTTATGTTGGTGGTGTCTGTCTGTTCCTGTCCGTTTGTGGCTATTATTTTGTGTATTTGTCTGCTTCTTTGTACATTCCGTTCTGTTCCCAGATATTGTTTGCTTGGTATTTCTTGTACGACAGAGTCGAGTTTTGTTCTGATGAAGGCACCTTGATAGCTGTGTTGATGGTATTTTTCTAGTTCTTCCTCTAGCTCGTGTATGTGGGGACTATTGGGATCTACCTGCTTGGTCAGTTTAATAGCGTTTTCTAAAATTTGTTGTTGTTGTCGTCTGTGTCTGTGTATTTTTGTCTCTAGGATCTGTGTTTGTTCTCTGATAGTGTTCTTTAATACGTCCCAGTATTCTATGAGGTTGGATTTGGGTAGGTCTTGAGTGTACGCGTGTAACAGTTCTGTTATGTTGTCTACATAGTTCACGTTGTCCAGCAGGCTGTTATTGAACTTCCAGTGTGGGGAGCGTTTGTTTTTGAGTTGTGTCAAGTTTGCGTTTAATGTGACCATGACAGCTTTATGTTGGTTCGACTAGTGCGTGTGTTGATTGTTCCTCTCGACAGATCAAAGTCGTGGAGGACACAGTTAAAGTCTCCTGCTATAATAATGTTTTGTCTTCTGTGGAATGATGTTAGCGTCTGTGAGAGTTTGTCATAAAAGCTACGTTGCTGTTCTCTCACAGTTGGTGCATATATGTTGACTATTGTGTAGTTGTTTTGGTGTGAACTTGTGTGTTTTATTTCCACTAGTGCTATTCTACCTTCGCTGTCTCTGTTGCGTCCCACAATTTGCCAGTCCTCGGATACCTGCAGTATTGCTACCCCTGCGTGTATGTTCCCTACACTGAAACACGAATGTCGGAGTCCTAAGAGGTGTGTGATTTTATTAGCGTGCGTGTCTGTGTTGATGTAAGTTTCTTGGATGAGAAGAAAGTCGGATTTGTTTTTGTGTATTAGGTGCACTACTTGACTGAGTTTTCTTCTCACTCCTCTAATATTAATAGTTAAAATGGAAAGTTTATCGGCCATATTGGAATCAATGCACACATTAAAATCGTAGCATCGAAATAACTATGTGGATGGGGCTTATGGCGTGACGTGCAAAATGACGGATGTTTCTTTTAACGGTCTAGCCGGTATGCAGAAATCAGCGGAATTCCGCTGGATCTGTCACACAGCATGTATCGGGAGTGGGGCATAAGGCTAACAACCTGGTCCTGGGATATATCTAGAGGCAACTCAATATGGGAAAGGGGGATATTGTTATGAAAACTTGCAGAGAACCCAAACGAGTATCAGGGATGCCAACTCCGTAGTTTGGCAATCTACTTGCGTGCTCCATGCGACGTTCAGCGGCATGGGGGGGGGGGGGATATAAGATAAGATATAAATGAAATAAACATTTTTTAAATTATGGTGGTAGACTGGTTACCTGGCGACTGTGAGTCTCAATAGTGAAGAAAGACACAACACAAATGCAATTGGTGTTTCTAAATTAGGGGAATACAGTAGTCCTTGGTATAGACTGTCACATTGACACAGTTTTAACAGAGAAAGTCCTCGTCGATTGTTAATGGAGGATCTTCCTCATCAGAATGATCCTCCTCTGTCAGTTGTGCCCAAGAAAAGGGTGCCTCTGTTGGATGAGGTCGTGATCCTATGTCCTCCACCGGAAGGGGGACATGAACTGCATCCTCTGCTGGATGTGGTGGTGGGTCCATGTCGTCTTCTGGAAGGGGAAGCTGCAGTGCTTCCCCCGTTGGAAGGAGCTGAGCTGCAGAACTACGTCATGGACTTCTGGCTTCCACTGGTCCGTTGCATGGCACCCGTTTCCTAGGTGTACAAGGTGACTTGCTCGGTGGCAGCGACACGGAGGTGGTGATCCGGTGGCGTCTCTTCTTCCGGTTTTCTACCAGCTTAAACCCATCGTCATCGGTGGGCTCTGGGACTTGCTCTTGATGGGCTGAAGCTTGGCCTTGAGGGTCCGCGGCAAGTGTGGCGGGTCTGACTTCAACTCTCCTGACTGCAGACACCTGCTGTTGGCGTGTGATATCTCTGCGAGTGGATTTGGTACGTTTTGGACATTTGTTTGCCCTATGTGCATCGCTTCCGCAAGTTGGGCATGGCGTATTGCGGCCCTGCAGGGTAATGGCTACTTTATACTCCTTGCTCCCACTTGAGTTGGCCAAGAGCGTGTAGTATGGGACATCTTGTTTCGGTTTGCACCGAAAGGCCCACTTACCTGGCACGGAAGGCCACCATGATCAATGTGGTAGTCTTTCCAGTGAAGCTCACAGTGTAGTGTCTGTTCTCATTTTGGAATTTTTTGCGCGCTTTATTCTTTGCTTCATTTTCTGAAGATGGAAACACCCCATTTCACCTACGATGCTGACAGCGACATGGAGGGCGGTCAGGAAGAACACCCTGGAATCCTCGTCATCACGGTGAGTGGGCAAAATGCGACTAGAGTATCATACTCCTTTATGCACAGCATTCTTGCTGGTCCCGTTGGACTTGGTGTTAATGGAGTGGCGACCCTCAGCCGCTATGAGAGTCGCACAAAGTAGTTTGTCACCCTACGACAAGCCACTCATATCATCCATTATGGCTCCCTGCATGGCAAAACCCTGCACCTGGAAGAATCCAGACTCACCTTGCTCATCGAACACTTAGACAAAGAGCGTATAAAACTGACGCTCCACTGGATGCCCACGGCAGCGAAGGCACAGATGGTCAAGCGCCTTGTCACTTTCCTGACCGGGGACGAGGAGGCCGAAGTGTCCCGCGTCTAGAAAGCAGAACCAAGTAACATACCATTGTTTTGCATAGCATTCGTGCGAATTGAAATAGATGGGTATTTTGTGCTTTCGTTATTTCTATGTTGTATTCTTTTTGTCTGATGAATGTCCTCTGAAATGTATTATTATTTTTTAATCATTGTTATTTTAGGGTCTAAGATCATACACAGTTGCTTGTTTGGGGGAGGGGGTTATTTATTGTTTAATGAACCGGGTCACTTATCATTGCTGGCATGGAGAAGGGAAACAAAAAGACTTTGAAAATAACTAAACTAATATCATAGTTACGTCCCTTGTGTTGTTGTACGAGACTGACGCTCTCCTTGTTTGCACTTGTTTGACTGGATATCAGACCTATTCCAATATTCAGGTTCTTTCATAATGAATGTTGGTAGGAAACTGTTCATTCCTATTATTTTTTTTTCTTCATGTTATGGAACATATACACTTCAATAATTAGGTAGTCATATACTTGATTATCTTTCTTTCTTAAAACTGTTCACAGTCTACGAAGATGACTTTCCAGAATCTGATGTTTCGTGGGAAAACAGGCGAGAGATAAAGCTCAACTTGGAACTCTGTACTCAACAAGAAAATGTTCAAGTCAACCTCCAACAATCTGAGACAAAGAAAATCTGTATAAGATATGGATACTTTGGTAATTTCTGTTTTACTTTTAATGGATAATTCAGCTGTGGAAATACTTTGCATTAAGAAAAGAACGAGAGAGAGAAGAAGCAGCGCTCAAATATCAGGACATAGCACGTGGAAAGTGCTCTGAAAGAACTGATCATTCCTTTTTGTCAAAAAATTTTCAAATCCGTTTACGAGAAAAGAAGAAAATGTTCTAAAATGTTGAGGCAAAATATTCGATAAAACATTCTACAAGAACATGAGTACAGCAGGACATTTTCAGGTCGCCATAGAAGAAGAAGAACACACTATCAGCTTCTAGGAATTGTGCGGACAACAGACAGGAAGATTCAAGAAGGTGTATCAAGATTGTAATGGCCGGTATGTAGTGCTGGATAACAGACGAAACAAAGTATAAAACGAAACAAATACAAGTTACTGAACTTGCAGAGAACATCGGACATATGTACCAGGACTCACTGGGTTATTTACGTCGGACAAAGATGTGACAACACAACTATTGAAACTAAAAAGAAGAATCTGAAAGTCCTTTAAATGGAGAGAGAAGGAAAGTGTCATCTCCAACAAAGCAGATACTTCAAGCATCTCTGGCGTGGGGAAACTGATGTCATGACTACTGTAGTTTCACAGAGTGTTTTCTGTATGGTATGTGCATTTCTCCGGTTTGTTTTCTGGAAGGTGTGTGTATTTCTGCGGTTTGTTTTCTGGAAGGTATGTGCATTTCTGTGGTTTGTTTTCTGGATGGTATGTGCATTTCTCTGGTTTGTTTTCTGGAAGGTATGTGCATTTCTGTGGTTTGTTTTCTGGAAGGTGTGTGCATTTCTGTGGTTTGTTTTATGAAAGGTATGTGCATTTCTGTGGTTTGCTTTCTAGATGGTATTTGCATTTCTGTGGTTTGTTTCCTGGAATGTATGTGCATTTCTGTGGTTTGTTTTCTGGAAGGTATGTGCATTTCTGTGGTTTGTTTTCTAGAAGGTACGAGCATTTCTGTGGTTTGTTTTCTGGAAGGTATGTGCATTTCTGTGGTTTGTTTTCTGGAAGGTATGTGCATTTCTGTGGTTTGTTTTCTAGAAGGTATGTGCATTTCTGTGGTTTATTTTCTGTATGGCATGTGCATTTCTGTGCTTTGTATAATTTATTGATGATTTATTGCCTGCCTAACCTTACGTTTGCAAGTTCAGTTATCCTGTCTGCCTTCTTCATATGAAATTGTTTCATTATATTCCTGGTCCATCAATGATTCTATTTCGTCTCATCATGTTATATTTATTTTTAAGCATTAATTATCTTTCAATTGAATTTAAATTCCGGCTTCAATAACTTCTATATCAATATTTTGTTGCCCAGTCAATGAAAACATTCAAATGAATTCTTACATGAAAGAACTTCCTATAGAGATTTCCTAAAGAAACTATAGAGAAGCAAATCCACAGAACCTGATGATGATATCGAAATTCCAAGATACAATAAATTCCAGAGTGTAATATATCTCAAAGATGAAATATTGGTTGAAATAAATATCGTTATGAAATAAATTTCATGACATAAATTTTGACACGAAATCCAATAATTGCAAAAAATCATTCATATATGTTCCACATCAACACAAAGTATTAAACTAATGTATTAATGTATTAACGTAAATCATTTCACAAAGGAAGATTAATATAGGAACAACATAACAGCGATCGAGACATTATAATTAAAATAACTCGCAGCTGTCTGTACAGAATAGAACTTTATGTGTGCTAGGCGAGGACAGTAAACTTACTCAGAAACTAGAACTAGGAAGAAACAGAGATATGGTTTCACAGACATGCAACATGAATCCTAGGCGGTCAGAAAAATCAAAAGACCTACTGAAAGTCATCAGAAAAGACACTTACAGGGAATACAGAAGTTAGAAAACCTGTCATTCACTTGAAAACATAATGGAAGAAGAGACGCCATGGAGGAAAAAGAAAATGCAAATGTCCTGAGCGAACATCGAAGATAATTGAAGCATCTAAACAATATAAATACTAATAGTGATAAGAAATAAAGTAATCTATCTCCAACGATAATTTTAGAAGTAACTGATATCTTGATGAATCCATTATAGATACGTATTTTAATTTATATATGATAATAATTCATAGCTTATCATAAACAATTTTTTTTTAGAATTGTGCAAAATTTTCTTGTTCCTACTTTGAAAGCACTAAACAAAATGCTCTTATTTCTCTTTTGTTTTTGTTTTAGATCCTTTTTACAGCCATATTCTTAATATATCACCTGAGCTTCAGACACAGCAGGATATGGCTAGTCTGTTTTCTGGCTACATTCAGTGCTTCTCAGTCCTTGCCTTATCCACGTCACGTGTGTCATCCAGGTACATACCTGGTCACAGCAAGAAATGACCTAGATTTCTGCCTACCTTGTACTGATGGTGTAAACTTCATGCCAGACTCGTGGCACACTCACAGAAACTGCTACAACTGTACACAGATACGGGACCAGGACTTGGAGATTCTCGTCACAGAATGTACCAGAACTCACGATGCTGAGATCTTGTGTACACCTGGATACTATAGAAGGAGACCCAGAAATGTGCGTGAGCAAGACAGGTGTGAGAAGTGTTTTGAGTGTGAGCAGCCAACTCTAGTATGTCAGGGTTACCATGACACGGTCTGCTGTGGGGCCCCTTACTATGACGCTGTCAAAAACAAGGACGGGGTTTATGTTTGTGTTGAACGTCAAGTTTTGTGTGTCCCTGGATATTTTCTAAATCTAAACACGCGAAAGTGTAGTCAATGTCCTCCAGGTACATTTATGACAGAAGCGAAACATGACAACACGGCCTGTAGACCATGTCTAGAAGACTCAGATCTTGGACCAGATCAGGTGGTTGTTGAGATCTGCAACGTCACCCATCAGACAGTGGTTGGATGTAGACAGGGATACTTCATAGATTCTTCAGGAGAGTTTTCTGTGGGCAGAGTCAAATGTTTACCATGTCAGAAGTGTAAACAACAGATACGAGAATGTGATATGTATCACAATACAGCCTGTTGTGATGAACCAGACATGAAAACTGCGATTGTAGGTTCTGCAACTGAGTGTAGACCACGCAATTACAACCATAATAGTTCAAACAATTTAGCAGGTGAGAACATTACTTTTCAATATTTATTTCTAAAATTAAGAACTAGAACTCACAATAGTATTCTAATAATTATTAATACACGATATTATATGCTTATTTTCTAAATATTGTATCGTGACAGTTTCATGTTACTTGTATCTGTCATAACAGATATCAATCTGGTGAGTGTAGAGAAGACATTCTGTGGAGAAGATCAATACCTCTATACCAACCAAAGTAACAACTTTACCATGTGCCTACCTTGTGAGAAATATGTGGTTGAAGAATACAAGGTAGGAAAAACAAGACTTGTAATGATGCTTCAAGAATCTACAGATCCGGTGGTACGAGAAGTGCAGCCAATACTTAACACTGGACGAAAATGGAAAGTATGTGAGGATGTGACCACAGCCAGGGAAACGCAGGAGCTGAAAGAAGTAATAGGATACACCCAGTCCAACAGAAGTGGATTTGGTCATGGCGAAATGAAATGGTGGTCAAAGGCCTCCTGCAAGGAAAGAAGGGATATGATCATCAGCGAAGTAAGGAACTCAGAGGATGACAAGCGGGTCCAGAAGGCAGTCCAACAATCACAAAAAGGGCAATGGACAACATGGGAGGAAGTCCTGCAGAGATCACTAACATGGAATGACATCTGGAAAATAGCACTATTGAGGCTCAGCTTCATCATCAGAGCTACTTATGACCTTCTGCCTACAGGCTCCAACCTATACAAATGGGGTGTATCAGAAGATACAAAGTGCCCTCTCTGCAACGAAAGGCAAACATTGGAACATGTGCTGTCAGCATGTAGAGTGTCTTTAGGCCAAGGACGGTACACCTGGCGGCACAACAGAGTGTTGCAGGAACTAGTAGCCATCGTAGACAGGGCAAACGATAAAGCAAATAACAGCAAAGAGTTGAGGTCCCACCTAAATACTTCATAGGTGCTGATACGACATCAAATATTGAAAGCAGGGACATTCCCTTACCATCACTGCTAGATGGTACAAATGACTGGGAAGTGACAGCGTACCTTCCAGAAAGAAGAGAATACCCGACTGCCATCAAGAACACAGGAATGCGACCGGACATTGTAGTGTACTCCACAGAAAAACAGGAATTAATAATGATCGAGCTTACGGTCCCATATGAAACTAGAATATAGGAACAGCATTTATTCAAATTGGAGAAGTACAATGATCTGGTCAAGCAACTGAGGAAGGGGGCAGGAATCAGGGCAAAAGTGATAGCTGTAGAAGTGGGAGCAAGAGGATTCGCAGCAACATCAGCATATGGTCTATGTAAGTAACTGGGCATAAAGGGACAAGCAAGAGCAAGGGCATTGAGAAGCCTTTCAGAAACAGCAGAAAAGTCCTCATGCTGGCTGTGGAGTATGCGAAACAAGCATTGGGAACATAAGTAATTTCATTTGCCACAACCAATACCAGTCCTCCATAGCTAAATCGCTAAAGACACACTTCAAAAAGTGCAGTGGCAACTGGAAGATCATGGGTTCGATCCCGGGACCGGGAAAAAAAAGCAACAACTCACAATACCTATGGGAGTCATGACCAAGAGGAGCCCACCCCTCTTAGAGTGTCAGGAGTTTAAAGGGCCGAAACAGTTGTCTGAGGGGGGTACTTCCTCTGATGATCTGAAGGAGTTGTGTTGTTGTTCCGCTCTCTACGGTAGAGAGTTTCCTGCATATAACAATTATTAATACACGAATATTGTATCGTGACAGTTTCATGTTACTTGTATCTGTCATAACAGATATCAATCTGGTGAGTGTAGAGAAGACATTTTGTGGAGAAGATCAATACCTCTATACCAACCAAAGTAACAACTTGACCATGTGCCTACCTTGTGAGAAAGGAACCTACATGAAAGAAAGGAATCATACCATGACTTTCTGTAAGGACTATTCAGATGTCCAGGGTGTACGTGTTCCAGAATCTTGTTACAATGTGACTGAAAGCACGTACAGGGATGAACTTCTCCGGCAGATCTGGTTGTCTCTTGGTATAATTATACCAGCACTAGTTCTAGTGTCTCTTATCTTTGTCGTAGTGAGACGCTATCAAACCAGACGTCAACACAGAGAGCGTACACAAAGGTAATAGTTAGACAATAATGAATGAATAAATTTGTATAGAATAGTAAGCGAATGTATGACCTATTTTATAAAAGAACCTACACATAAGAATGTATGATCAGAGTATGGAAACTTTTGTAGTATGTAAATTCTGTAATAGATAGGTTATGCGAAAGTCGTATCATGTCTAATTCATGAACTCTCTGTCTTGTCAGTTAATGTGTCAATTATTGACAAGCTACATGTCATCAGGATCTGGCTTTCTTTTCTTTGTTTGCCATTTGTTAACTCTTGGCACTTTACGAAAAGTAATTTAAAGATGGAAAGAGTAGAACAGTCAGTTTTAATCAGCAGTCAATCAGTCATTTGCATGTCCGTTGTGGAACTTTGCCTCCTTAACAGTTCTCCTGTAGGCCTCTCTGTTGTAAGCAAGATACCCTGCTGCTGATGAATCGATATGCAGAATATCAACAATGTCTTGCAGCCATCTTTGCCTTGGTCTTCCTCTCTTTCTTTTTCTGTTATGTACCCTTCCACGACTCTCTTCTATACATTTTTATGACGTTTAATGTGTCCAAAATATTTAAATTGTCTTTGTTTATTCTTCTTTACTAGCTGCTTTTCTTCATTATTAAGTTCTTGTAGTATGGATATATGTGTTCTTTCTTGTGTCCAGGGCAGCAGAAAAACTCTTCTGTAGAATTTATATTCAAGGACGTTCATGTATTTCTCAGCTGTTTTGTTTTTCTTCAACAGCGAAAAAGAAATGAACGTTCATGTGTGAGTAAGACAATTTATCAGATAAAGATAATAAAGACAGAGAAGATAAAGATAGTAAAGACAGAGAAGATAAAGATAGTAAAGACAGAGAAGATAAAGACAATAAAGACAGAGAAGATAAAGATAGTAAAGACAGAGAAGATAAAGATAGTAAAGACAGAGAAGATAAAGACAATAAAGACAAAGAAGATAAAGATAGTAAAGACAGAGAAGATAAAGACAATAAAGACAGAGACGATAAAGACAGAGAAGATAAAGACAATAAAGACAGAGAAGATAAAGACAATAAAGACAGAGAAGATAAAGTCAATAAAGACAGAGAAGATAAAGACAATAAAGACAGATAAGAAAAAGGTTGAACAGATGATAAAAAGAAAATGTATAAAGAAAGGCATCTGAAATTATATACTTTTTCCTGTCATCATACTTACAAGCTTATCATTTAGAAAGCAAATTAGATTTATGAGTATATTTTGAAATGGCATTTTCATTTGATGTTAATACTTGTTAATTGTTGCACAATGTTATATCTGTGTTTGTGTGTCCATCTTTATTTATATGTATTTATATTTACAGGATTTCTAAACGCTGGCATTTAAACAGCTGGTAACAAAGTGTTTCTTTATTATAATTTTAACAATTTTTCATTGCTCAGAAACTTATCTGAGTGTGTGGTTGAGTAATATATCTGTGATAGTAAAGTCATCGAACAAAATATGAATATAAATTAAAAGAAAGAACATGGATTTAAAGTTTTCGTGGAAACTTCGTATCAGTCATCCCCCTCAACATCTCGTATGATATGGGTAACTGAATCGAGTGCCCTAACCTTTTCCTTCCTTCCTCTAGATGCCCAGGGCACTTGCTGCATCTTTCTCATCTCTGTTGCTTCAAATATTATGTTTTTTTTTTACTAGCCCAAGTTTCATTACAATTCAGAATTATTGTACTTTATTGTACTCTAAAACTATTTTCCTCACTTTTTAAGACCATCTTGTATTTGTTTGTATATTATTTGTATTACATTGTCATATATATTCTTTATATGATTCATACACAGTTACATTATTTCAGATAAGGCAGATTAAGTTATAATTGCATTTTATTGTCATACATTCTTCAGCGTTTATTGCATTTTTAATATTAGGACTTTGCTAGTCTGCATCTAAGAAAACTGGAAAGAAAAATAGTTAGTTTTTCTGCAAGACTGGAAGCTGTCGTGTTAAAAGTTAAAACACAAAGTTATTTATTTGAGATATTCTCTGGTGCCTATGTCTCTAGATTTTATTAATATGTGTTAGGTCAAGGACTGAGCCATATTTGTAGACTAAGCACCAGATTGTTATATAGTACAGCATTTAATGAGTTTTATGAATATTGAATGGAGTCAGTGAGAAGCGACTACATAATGAAGTCACGGACTGTGTCACGTGTACAGGTCATGCATATTAAAGAGGTCACTTATTTCTACATAGAATAAATTAATCATGCATTGAAATGACTTTTATAGCATTTTTATGTATGTATTTGTTTGAGTGAAATCACAGAATTTATCACATTCGAAAGTCACAAATAAAATGTAACGAAGTCACTGACTCCTGACGCCAGTTATAAACTTAGAAAAGACTTTAGTCCTTTACTTTCAGGTGAATAAGTCAAAAGTGAATATATCACGTCAGTTTCTCCGTTTGATTTTGCTTCAATCACGTGAGTCTTTATTATTCTGTCTTATTCTGTCACATAACAAATAATAATGTCATTCATAACAGAGCCTCAGTGGCCCACTGACTCAAAGTTCAGACTTCAGCTTCACTGTATTCTGGACAAGCCCATATATGCCCCGCCGCACGCCGCAGCATCCATCCAAGAGTTTGTTTGCTGATAGTTCCTGTCAAATGTTGGTTGTTTCTACCACACAGTTCAGATTTCCTGCCAGCACCTTTAATGTGTCCTAGCTCCAGCAATCTCCTCACAAATATGTTGTTCGTCCATTTTCGCTCTTTATTATCCTGCAGTCTTTCCAATACAACCTTAGCAATGTCCCCCTTGTCTGCCATTTATTTTTAACTGTCCAACAAGTCTATCTGCCACTTAATTGCCATCTACTCCCACATGCCCTGGACAGTAAGGCCAAGTTAGGCTTGTCACAGTTGACTGACTTAACAGATGAACCCGTTCTTTTCTAAGCAAATTCTTCTCTATCTTAGGAAATAGACTCTGTCACTCCGTCACAATGACACGATTAACCACATCACGAGTGATGAACTAACCAATGACACGATTAACCACATCACGAGTGATGAACTAACCAATGACACGATTAACCACATCACGAGTGATGAACTAACCAATGACACGATTAACCACATCACGAGTGATGAACTAACCAATGACACGATTAACCACATCACGAGTGATGAACTAACCAATGACACGATTAACCACATCACAAGTGATGAACTAACCAATGACACGATTAACCACATCACAAGTGATGAACTAACCAACCCATCGCCGCCGACACGGCCTCCATTCTCGTGCTTCATGTATGGACTTCAAGGCCTCCCGAACCCTGTGACATTACTCTGCCATTTCGGTAAGCAACAAACCCCAACCACTTTTGCTGTTCCTAGTCACTGAGCCATCTTTGTGTAATACAGTGTCGTAGGAGCCACAGTAATGCTGGATCAGTTCACCTGCTCCTTGTACCCAGTCTCAAAGTTCACGGCCCTTCTGTATAGTAACCTTTGTTAGCTGAGGTCTGTCCTCTACCTGTAACCAGTTATCACCTTTAGCTACTTCTTCTAGATTGCAAATTTACTTTATTGTATCCTCTGCCTCAGCCATTCAGAATCTTCCTCGTTTAATGCGTCTTCCCTTTATCAACTCCAACTCCTTATAGAGAGGATGACCCTTCATACCACAACCCTGATGTATGCCTTTACTTGAGCATACCTGTGGTTAGATCTCACACTCAGCATATCAAGCAGAAAGCTCATGGCCGGCATCGGAGTATCCCTGGTGCAACCCAAGACCACTTTAACTGCCTCGTGGACGACCTTGGTCCAGGGGTAATATTTTTTTCATGAATCTGTTTTCCTATGTACTATTTTTTACACTTTAGAAAAATGAAGTCGGATAAAGAGTTTAAATAAAGAACTTGTGGGTTATTTGCAAAACTTTTTTAAAGCAGAAAGTTTTTCACTTCTCAAAGATTGTAAGTGAGTGTTTGAAGTTCGTTTTTGTGAATGATTTTATTTCTTTAACGTCTGTAAATATGTCAGTCGTATGTTAAAAACGTTTTTCTATAGATGCAGGCATCCATATGTGACGTTACAAAAGTTTTATAAAGAATATTGAATGTCCTTACCCAAAAAGATACTATAAATTCTGCATTATAGCATCCAATTGAGCAAATGAGGAACATACTTTTTTACTACTTGAAATTTCATGCCAGCACAGAATGAAGTTATGTCTGAAAATGAAGTATCTTCTACATTTAATTTTCCCGCTTAGTTTTGTGAATTGAATGTCAAAATTTGTTTTATGCACTTCAAAGTACGAGTATTTATTCATGTGGAAGTTTTATTTGCAACAGTTTAGTGCACACTTGAGGCTTTCGGCTATATTTTATCTGACATTATCCAGCCACGGTCTGGCAGACTAGAAAGAAACGGAAGAGAGTTAGAAAAGGAAATATCCTCTAATATCTGGAGAAAATCACACACAAGGATACTCTTACTTGGCTGTAGGTTACAGGAACATGTCATCATTTATTATTGTGATTGTTATGTTGTTTTTACGGTTCTTCTTATCTGTTTGTATAATTATAAATCAGACAGGATTTTGTGACATTTATTTTACTGGCATATTGTGAATCAAAATATTCTTCATTAAATTTCATTCCGGTGGAAAAAAAAGTAAGTGCCCTAAAACATAAACTATAAAAAAAATCCAGAAATTCCAGTGTTACAAAAAAAACCAAACAAAACCAGTCCAAAATGTTTGGTTGGGTACACACAGATAAAAGATAGGATTACACTATTTAGATTTTTCTTGCGTACAGAATATCATACCACTGAAGTTATAACTTTGTAATTAGACGAAAAAGCTGGAAATATCGAGATTTGAAGGAGTGCAGATATCGTGTAAATATCATACACAAACAAACAATTGCCAAATAACGAGTTTTTTTTTTTAGATGTGTCAGTCGGATCATCTGTGTTTAATGTATTATTAATCGTTCATTGTATTTCGCTTGTTATTCATTGTGAAACAGATGTGATTCACTTGAGTATCACTATTTCTGCATTGTGGTTTAGACTGTATATTCTAGTATTTAGTTTGTTATTATAGACAAATGTTTTCTCACAATAGATGAAAGTTAACACTGGGAACCAATGATATCAAAATACACATAATAATTCTACAACATAAACATCTATTTTTACTTCATCAATGTTAACACCTTTTTGATCAGCGTTAGCACAAAAAAGTATTTATTGTATGACAAATGTCATTGTTTACATGCAATGTTCTCAACACATCCTTATCAATGAATGTTATAAACCTAGTTCTAAGCTATAATCTTGTTATGTGGAAGTTTTATTTGCAACAGTTTAGTGCACACTTGAGGCTTTCGGCTATATTTTATCTGACATTATCCAGCCACGGTCTGGCAGACTAGAAAGAAACGGAAGAGAGTTAGAAAAGGAAATATCCTCTAATATCTGGAGAAAATCACACACAAGGATACTCTTACTTGGCTGTAGGTTACAGGAACATGTCATCATTTATTATTGTGATTGTTATGTTGTTTTTACGGTTCTTCTTATCTGTTTGTATAATTATAAATCAGACAGGATTTTGTGACATTTATTTTACTGGCATATTGTGAATCAAAATATTCTTCATTAAATTTCATTCCGGTGGAAAAAAAAGTAAGTGCCCTAAAACATAAACTATAAAAAAAATCCAGAAATTCCAGTGTTACAAAAAAAACCAAACAAAACCAGTCCAAAATGTTTGGTTGGGTACACACAGATAAAAGATAGGATTACACTATTTAGATTTTTCTTGCGTACAGAATATCATACCACTGAAGTTATAACTTTGTAATTAGACGAAAAAGCTGGAAATATCGAGATTTGAAGGAGTGCAGATATCGTGTAAATATCATACACAAACAAACAATTGCCAAATAACGAGTTTTTTTTTTTAGATGTGTCAGTCGGATCATCTGTGTTTAATGTATTATTAATCGTTCATTGTATTTCGCTTGTTATTCATTGTGAAACAGATGTGATTCACTTGAGTATCACTATTTCTGCATTGTGGTTTAGACTGTATATTCTAGTATTTAGTTTGTTATTATAGACAAATGTTTTCTCACAATAGATGAAAGTTAACACTGGGAACCAATGATATCAAAATACACATAATAATTCTACAACATAAACATCTATTTTTACTTCATCAATGTTAACACCTTTTTGATCAGCGTTAGCACAAAAAAGTATTTATTGTATGACAAATGTCATTGTTTACATGCAATGTTCTCAACACATCCTTATCAATGAATGTTATAAACCTAGTTCTAAGCTATAATCTTGTTATATGGAAGTGAATCATGGACAATAGGCAAGTCTGCACAAAAATCATTGGAAGCAGCAGAAATGTGGTTTATTAGAAGAATGTTGCGAATCCCCTGGACAGCAAACATAACTAATGAAGAATGTAGGAGAAGAGATGGAGAGACAAAAAATATTGTCAAAAAAAATAAGAGAGAGACAATGTACTTTCGCAGGACATGCAAAGAAAAGAGGGGGCATTGAAAATATTATAACAACAGTAAAAATAGAAGGAAGAAAATCAAGAGGAAGACCAAGAGAAATGATACTGGACAGTCAGACGGGATGGTGTGAGAGGAGATCACCAACTGATCTGATGGCCTGCAGGAAGGATCGTGTACTCTGGAGAAGCATAATAGCCAACGTCAATCAGCAGATCACCTGATGATGATGATGATGATGATGATAATGAATGTTCTTTCTTTCCACGTACTTTATTATGCTTTCATATATATATATATATATATATATATATATTCTTATATGATGGTAAGTGTGATGAGTTGTTATTTCCCTATTAGAAGACAGTATCATTGTATTCAATATATGTAAAACATTGGCAGTAAAACTGTAGCAGTAAAACTGTGGCAGTACATCTGTAACAGTAAATATGTAGCAGTAAAACTGTGGCAGTAAATCTGTACCAGTAAAACTGTAGCAGTAAAATTGTGACAGTAAATATGTTGCAATAAATCTGTAGTAGTAAAACTGTAGCAGTAAAACTGTGACAGTAAATATGTTGCAATAAATCTGTAGTAGTAAAACTGTAGCAGTAAAATTGTGGCAGTAAAACTGTAAAATTAAACCTGTGGCAGTAAAACTGTGGCAGTAAAACTGTAGCAGTAAAATTGTGGCAGTAAAACTGTGGCATTAAACCTGTAGTAGTAAAATTGTAGTAGTAAAACTGTGGCAGTAAAACTGTGGCAGGAAACCTGTAGTATTAAAACTGTTTCATTAAACCTGTAACAGTAAAGCTGTGGCATTAAACCTGTAGTAGTAAAACTGTGGCAGTAAACCTGTAGTAGTAAAACTGTGGCAGTAAACCTGTAGTAGTAAAACTGTGGCAGTAAACCTGTAGTAGTAAAACTGTGGCAGTAAACCTGTAGTAGTAAAACTGTGGCAGTAAACCTGTAGTAGTAAAACTGTGGCAGTAAACCTGTAGTAGTAAAATTGTAGCATTAAACCTGTAATAGTAAAACTGTGGCATTAAACCTGTAGTAGTAAGACTGTGGCAGCGAACCTGTAGTAGTAAACCTGTGGCATTAAACATGTAATAATAAAACTGTGGCATTAAATCTGGAGTAGTAAAACTGTAGCAGTAAAATTGTGGCAGTAAAACTGTGGCATTAAACCTGTAGTAGTAAAACTGTGGCAGCGAACCTGTAGTAGTAAAACTGTGGCAGTAAACCTGTAGTAGTAAAACTGTGGCAGTAAACCTGTAGTAGTAAAGCTGTGGCATTAAACCTGTAGCAGTAAAGCTCTGGCATTAAACCTGTATTAGTAAGACTGTGGCAGCGAACCTGTAGTAGTAAACCTGTGGCATTAAACATGTAATAGTAAAACTGTGGCATTAAATCTGGAGTAGTAAAACTGTAGCAGTAAAATTGTGGCAGTAAAACTGTGGCATTAAACCTGTATTAGTAAGACTGTGGCAGGGAACCTGTAGTAGTAAAACTGTGGCAGTAAAACTGTAGTAGTAAAACTGTAGTAGTAAACCTGTAGTAGTAAAACTGTGGCAGTAAACCTGTAGTAGTAAAACTGTGGCAGTAAACCTGTAGTAGTAAAACTGTGGCAGTAAA
This sequence comes from Achatina immaculata, assembly GCA_009760885.1. Classification (NCBI taxonomy): domain Eukaryota; kingdom Metazoa; phylum Mollusca; class Gastropoda; order Stylommatophora; family Achatinidae; genus Lissachatina; species Lissachatina immaculata. The sequence continues at coordinate 30,440,045 of CM019698.1, forward strand.
CCTGTAGTAGTAAAACTGTGGCAGTAAACCTGTAGTAGTAAAACTGTGGCAGTAAACCTGTAGTAGTAAAACTGTGGCAGTAAACCTGTAGCAGTAAAGCTCTGGCATTAAACCTGTATTAGTAAGACTGTGGCAGCGAACCTGTAGTAGTAAACCTGTGGCATTAAACATGTAATAGTAAAACTGTGGCATTAAATCTGGAGTAGTAAAACTGTAGTAGTAAAATTGTGGCAGTAAAACTGTGGCATTAAACCTGTATTAGTAAGACTGTGGCAGGGAACCTGTAGTAGTAAAACTGTGGCAGTAAACCTGTAGTAGTAAAACTGTGGCAGTAAACCTGTAGTAGTAAAACTGTGGCAGTAAACCTGTAGTAGTAAAACTGTGGCAGTAAACCTGTAGTAGTAAAACTGTGGCAGTAAACCTGTAGTAGTAAAACTGTAGTAGTAAACCTGTAGCAGTAAAGCTGTGGCATTAAACCTGTATTAGTAAGACTGTGGCAGCGAACCTGTAGTAGTAAACCTGTGGCATTAAACATGTAATAGTAAAACTGTGGCATTAAATCTGTATTAGTAAAACTGTAGCAGTAAAATTGTGGCAGTAAAACTGTGGCATTAAACCTGTATTAATAAGACTGTGGCAGCGAACCTGTAGTAGTAAACCTGTGGCATTAAACATGTAATAGTAAAACTGTGGCATTAAATCTGGAGTAGTAAAACTGTAGCAGTAAAATTGTGGCAGTAAAACTGTGGCAGTAAACGTGTAGTAGTAAAACTGGGGCATCACACCTGTATTAGTAAAACTGTAGTATTAAACCTGTAGTAGTAAAAATGTGCCATTAAACCTGTAGTAGTAAACGTGCGGCATTAAACCTGTAGTAGTAAACCTGTGTCAGTAAACCTGTAGTAGTAAAACTGTGGCAGTAAACCTGTAGTAGTAAAACTGTGGCAGTAAACCTGTAGTAGTAAAACTGTGGCAGTAAACCTGTAGTAGTAAAACTGTGGCAGTAAACCTGTAGTAGTAAAACTGTAGTAGTAAAACTGTGGCAGTAAACCTGTAGCAGTAAAACTGTAGTAGTAAAACTGTGGCAGTAAACCTGTAGTAGTAAAACTGTAGTAGTAAAACTGTAGTAGTAAACCTGTAGTAGTAAAACTGTAGTAGTAAAACTGTGGCAGTAAACCTGTAGTAGTAAAACTGTAGCAGTAAACCTGTAGTAGTAAAACTGTAGTAGTAAAACTGTGGCAGTAAACCTGTAGTAGTAAAACTGTAGCAGTAAACCTGTAGTAGTAAAACTGTAGTAGTAAAACTGTGGCAGTAAACCTGTAGTAGTAAAACTGTAGCAGTAAACCTGTAGTAGTAAAACTTTCCGGCGTGACGTGCAAGATGGCGGTCGTTTTTAAAACGCTCTAGCCGGCATGCAGAAATCAGCGGAATTCCGCTTGATCTGTTACATATCATGTACCGGGAGTTGGGCATAAGGCTAACAACCTTATCCTGGGACCTATCTAGAGGCAACTCCAGATGGGAAAAAAAGATATCGTTATGGAAACTCGCAGAGAAACCAACCGAGCATCAGGGATGCCAACTCCGAAGAGCTCATTCGTCGGCCCCAAACATGTGACAAAGATCGGATTCTGGAATGTGAGAACGATGGCAGCACCAACAAAAACTACCCAGGTCATCAAAGAAATGGAGAGATACCATCTAGACATACTGGGCATCAGCGAAATGCGATGGCCAGAAGCAGGTAAAAGATCGGCGGAAAACGGTAAGTTAATTATACATTCAGGCAGAAATGACAATAAATTCCGAGACGGAGTGGGCATTATTAGTCAAATGTAGCTGCAAAGAGCCTTGTAGAATGGGAACCGGTGAACAGTCGTATAATAAGATCACGATACAAACTACGACACGGAAGAATGACAATAATACAGTGTTATGCACCCACGAATGATGCAATGATGATGTGAAAGACGACTTCTATCACCAACTACAACAATCATCAACAAAGTCCCTAAACACGACATCCTAATTGCTATGGGGGGCTTCAATGCTAAGGTAGGGAAGGATAATACCGACGTTGAAAAAGTGATGGGGAAAGAAGGAATTGACATGGTTATATCAGAATGGAGAAAGATTAAATATGTCTAACAGAGGGCATGGTCATTGGAGGCACAATATCCCACACAAAGAGATACATAAAACAACGTGGATATCTCCAGATGATAGAACTAGAAACCAGATAGACCATTTTTGTATTAGAAAGCAATACAGAACATCTCTCATGGATGTAAGGGCTTATAGGGGTGCAGATGTCAACAGTGATCACAACCTGTGCATAGGGAAAATAAAACTAAAATTGAAAAGTCAACACAAGAAATCAGTACACAGAAAGATAAACATCCACAGCCTACAAGAAGAAAATACTAACATTAATTTCAATCAGGAACTTGCCAATCATTCCAAAACACCCAGTGAAGTTGAGGAGATAGGTATAGATGAGTTATGGAATTCTTACAGCACAGCCATAATCACAGCAGCAAAAGTAAGCGCTGGATTGGAAAAACCAAATAGAAAAGCATGGATATCAGATAAAACATGGAAGTATATACATGAAAGACGAGCAGTCAAATTAAACATGTTGAATGCAAAAGCAGATCATGAAAGAGATTCGGCAAAAGCAAAATACAAAGACATACACAAGAAAGTAAAAAGTTCAGCTAGAAGGGATAAAAGAGAATACATAGACAATATGGCGAAAGAGGCAGAAAAAGCAGCAAAAACAGGAGACAGCAAAACTTTATATAACATACAAAAGAGGCTAACAGGTACTATTACATCTAAAGAAAGACCAATCCTTAGCAAAACTGGAACACTATTAACATTAAATAAAGACCAAAAGCAAAGATGGGCTGAACACTTCCAAGAAATACTCAATCGACCACACCCAAAAGAATTGTTAAACCTTGAAACTGACTTACCAGCCCCATAACTAAATGTCAACCTAGATGAAATTAAATTGAATGAAATTGAAACAGCAGTGAATTTAATGGCTAACAACAAAGCTGCAGATGAAGATGAAATAACAGCCGAGATGCTAAAGCTATCAATAGTGACAACATGAGACAACTACAGAGAATGTTTAACAAGATTTGGAAAGAAGAAAAGGTCCCTTCTAATTGGAAGAAGGGAATCATTGTTAAAATACCAAAAAAGGGCACCCTTAGTGACTGTAACAACTGGAGAGGAGTAACCTTAATATCAGTTGTGTCAAAAGTATTTTGCAAGGTCATTTTGAATAGACTCAAAGATATAGTGGATACTGCAATGAGAGAAGAACAAGCAGGATTTCGAAAAGGGAGAAGCTGTCTCGACCAGATCTTTACTCTCAGAATAATACTTCAAGAACATATTGAAAAGCAGAAACCATTAATACTGAAATTCATAGATTGTAAGAAGGCATTTGATAGCATACACAGAGATTCATTATGGAGAATTTTATGTCTATATGGAATACCATCTAAAATTGTCAACATCATTAAGGAATTATACAATGGATATGGTTGTGCAGTCAAGACAGAAGAAGGGATGAGTGAATGGTTCCAGATTGAAACAGGCGTGAAACAAGGATGTATACTGTCTCCTTTACTTTTTGGGATTACAATAGACTTCATAATGACAAAATGCTGCACAGGTAACACAGGTATTGACTGGGTACATGGGACCCAACTAGAAGATCTTGATTTTGCTGATGACATAACTCTTATCAGTAATAATGTGAATTCCATGCAAGAAAAAACAGATAGCCTATCTTCACTGGCTAGCAAAATAGGACTTGAAATTAACAAGGACAAAACAAAAAATAATGAAAATTCCCATCAATCAAAATGGAAAAATACACATAGAAGGGACAGATATTGAAGAAGTCAATGAATTTGCATACCTTGGCAGCTACATAGACCAGGATGGTGACACTAGAAGGAAGTTAGGATCAGAATTGCAAAAGCAGCATCAATCTTCAAGAATCTTGAGAACATATGGAATTAAAAAGTTATAAGCACAAAAACCAAGTTAAGACTATTCAATTCAAATGTAATATCTACCCTCATTTATGCATACGAAAGCTGGAAAACAACTAAAGAAATAGAAAAGAAATTAGACTCTTTTGAAAACAAATGCCTAAGGAAAATACTCGGCATCAAGTGGAATGAATTCAAGAACAATGCATAGATAAGACAGATGACTGAACAACAACCAGTCTCACGGGTGATCAGGAAAAGGAGATGGACTTATGTTGGTCACTTGATGAGAAGAAATGAGCAGAGAATCCCAAAACAAGTTATCAAGTGGAACACAACAGGCCGAAGAATAAGGGGCAGACCGCGTGAACCTCTGAAGAGGACATTATTAAGAGAGGCCAAGTTAACAGGCATAAAATCTCGTGATGAGGTTGAAAGACTCGCCGCAGACAGGAAAAATTGGCGAACTACTTTGCGAGCCCTATGTGACGTCTAACGGCACGGGAAGGAGATAAGATAAGTAAAACTGTGGCAGTAAAACTGTTGCGATCCTCAAAAAAAAGAAAGTGACAGGCTAAATACGGATAAATCATGTATGGGTAGTGCAGAAGATGTTATCAAGCAGGTCTATCAACCCAACAACGTCAACCCCGGCGAGGAACATGTGCCTCCAGCGTTCAGTGGCAGCTTCTCTTGCTCTGTCAGGTGTGACAAGATGAGCAGGGAGCAGAATCCACTTTCTCTGTCAGGTGTGACAAGATGAGCAGGGAGCAGAATCCACTTTCTCTGTCAGGTGTGACAGGATGAGCAGGGAGCAGAATCCACTTTCTCTGTCAGGTGTGACAGGATGAGCAGGGAGCAGAATCCACTTTCTCTGTCAGGTATGACAAGATGAGCAGGGAGCAGAATCCACTTTCTCTGTCAGGTATGACAAGATGAGCAGGGAGCAGAATCCACTTTCTCTGTCAGGTATGACAAGATGAGCAGGGAGCAGAATCCACTTTCTCTGTCAGGTATGACAAGATGAGCAGGGAGCAGAATCCACTTTCTCTGTCAGGTGTGAAAAGATGAGCAGGGAGCAGAATTCACTTTCTCTGAATACAGAGATCAGCGGCCTCGTCAGTGAAGTCTGTAGTGAGGCAGATGTTATTTACACAGATGGGTCCCTTGTCTGTAGTGAGGCAGATGTAATTTACACAGATGGGTCCCTTGTCTGTAGTGAGGCAGATGTTATTTAAACAGATGAGTCCCTTGTCTGTAGTCAGGCAGATGTTATTTACACAGATGGGTCCCTTGTCTGTAGTGAGGCAGATGTTATTTAAACAGATGGGTCCCTTGTCTGTAGTCAGGCAGATGTATTTACACAGATGGGTCCCTTGTCTGTAGTGAGGCAGATGTTATTTACACAGATGGGTCCCTTGTCTGTAGTGAGGCAGATGTTATTTACACAGATGGGTCCCTTGTCTGTAGTGAGGCAGATGTTATTTACACTGATGGGTCCCTTGTCTGTAGTGAGGCAGATGCTATTTAGACAGATGAGTCCCTTGTCTGTAGTGAGGCAGATGTTATTTACACAGATGGGTCCCTTGTCTGTAGTGAGGCAGATGTTATTTACACAGATGGTCCCTTGTCTGTAGTGAGGCAGATGTTATTTACACAGATAGGTCCCTTGTCTGTAGTGAGGCAGATGTTATTTACACAGATGAGTCCCTTGTCTGTAGTGAGGCAGATGTATTTACACAGAGGGTCCCTTGTCTGTAGTGAGGCAGATGTTATTTACACAGATGGGTCCCTTGTCTGTAGTGAGGCAGATGTTATTTACACAGATGGATCCCTTGTCTGTAGTAAGGCAGATGTTATTACACAGATGGGTCCCTTGTCTGTAGTAAGGCAGATGTTATTTACACAGATGGGTCCCTTGTCTGTAGTGAGCCAGATGTTATTTACACAGATGGGTCCCTTGTCTGTAGTGAGGCAGATGTTATTTACACAGATGGGTCCCATGTCTGTAGTGAGCCAGATGTTATTTACACAGATGGGTCCCTTGTCTGTAGTGAGGCAGATGTTATTTACACAGATGGGTCCCTTGTCTGTAGTGAGCCAGATGTTATTTACACAGATGGGTCCCTTGTCTGTAGTGAGCCAGATGTTATTTACACAGATGGGTCCCTTGTCTGTAGTGAGCCAGATGTTATTTACACAGATGGGTCCCTTGTACGACATCAAAGGAGGGCATGGACATTCACAGCATACTCAGAGGGCAGAACAATCCAGGAAGCCGGCGGTGCCTTCGCTATGCCCACAAGCAGCAAGACGATGAAGATGATGATAGCAGTGAGGAAAGTATTTGTCTGACTGGAGTCACAGGACTATTCTAGGGTCTGCATACTAAGTGATTCAGAGAGTATGATCAGGAAAGTTGAGGCAGGTTCTGTACGCTGGCAGTGGCTTGAGTCATGGGAGAAATCAACTATCCACAAAGTCGTCACCCTCATAGATGTCCCTGGGCGTGAGTGTATCCAGGGAAATTAGAGAACTGAGAGGTTGGGTGGCTGTGTCATCATCACAGACGGACAACCATTGGGTCGAGCTGATATTGTTAACGCATTCAGAGAGATAAGAAGAGTGGAGGACTTAGAGAGCAGCTAATCCACGTCGTTGCTTAGAGTGAGAGAGCTGGGAGTATAGACTGGCATGACCAAACACGAGAGACATACTTGACTCAAGGAGGACTTAGAGAGCAGCTAATCCAAGTCGTTGCTTAGAGTGAGAGAGCTGGGAGTATAGACTGGCATGACCAAACACGAGAGACATACTTGACTCAAGGAGGACTTAGAGAGCAGCTAATCCACGTCGTTGCTTAGAGTGAGAGAGCTGGGAGTATAGACTGGCATGACCAAACACGAGAGACATACTTGACTCAAGGAGGACTTAGAGAGCAGCTAATCCAAGTCGTTGCTTAGAGTGAGAGAGCTGGGAGTATAGACTAGCATGACCAAACACGAGAGACATACTTGACTCAAGGAGGACTTAGAGAGCAGCTAATCCCCGTCGTTGCTTAGAGTGAGAGAGCTGGGAGTATAGACTGGCATGACCAAACACGAGAGACATACTTGACTCAAGGAGGACTTAAAGAGTAGCTAATCCACGACGTTGCTTAGAGTGAGAGAGCTGGGAGTATAGACTGGCATAACCAAACACGAGAGACATACTTGACTCAAGGAGGACTTGTCAACCAACACAGGACGTGCACTATCAGTCGCAGGACACTGATGTTGAGAGGAGGATCAGAACACTTTTGGACATGTCCGGAGTGCAATGATGATAATCCAGACCTTAAACTATAAATCTGTAGTAAATCAGAAGTAGTAAAAATGTAGGAATAAAAAAGATTTTATGTGGTAGGGATTTGTATGTAATTTATAAGATGTTTATTTTTATATTGTTGGTATCTTATCTTTAAAGGTATATGAAGATTTGCAATAACACAGACTAACACCTTCACATATCAGAACAATGAGAAGAAACAAACACAATCAGTACTACTTCTTCAAATAATCATAAACTTACATTGTTGTTAATCATCAGTTTGCACAGTTAGCAATATCAAAGCAATGTATCATCATATATAATGTGGATATTTATCAGCTTAGATTGTTATTAACAAAATTAACTAAAACAATTTCCTAAAATACTGATTCGAGCAACAAACGTCACTACCAGGCAAGAATGTATTCACATGCCTATGCATAAAAATCAGTAATGTAAAATTAGTCCACATAATATAAACATCACTTC
>CM019698.1:30447958-30467984 GCA_009760885.1 Achatina immaculata
TGTCTCTCTCTTTCTATCTCTGTCAGTCTCTATGTGTGTCTCTCTCTATCTCTGTGCATCTCTGTCAGTCTCTATCTATGTGTGTCTCTCTCTGTGTATGTCAGTATCTATCTCTGTGTATCTCAGTCAGTCTATTTATGTCTCTGTCTGTCTCTGAATATACAAGTGTAAGGTAACTGCATGACCTAGTACCTCATCTAGAACAATGTTCTCACTGTGGGCTGCGGCATTTTTGAGCCTGACAAAAGGTGTGCCACCATATTTTGACTAGTAAAGAATATTTTCATTTAAATCAGAGCTCATTTTGACAAATCCATCCATCCATCCTTCCATCCATCCATCCATCCATCCATCCATCCATCTTTCTGCCAGTCTGTCTAACTACACACCGACCTATAGCCTCCTGGACTCCGTCTATTGCCCATAGATTTCACTTAAATCTCCCACAGACTTCCTTGCTACATTTCAATCACTACTTTCCCTACTTCTTACATTCCAACTAAAACAAAACGGTATCGCCTTGTCTGCCCTTGGCGCCATCAATTAATATGAAATCGAATAAAGATTTCCAGTAATCGAGTTAGCGATAATAGTATCGCCGAGCAAATTAAGGGGTGAAGCGGATAAATCTAATTGTCCGTCTTCCGGATTATATGTCCGGGCGATCTGTAGGCTCTCTTCTTGGATTTAGACTTTGTCCGTCTTAACTGCCCCAGATATATAAACAGGGCCTTAAATATTTTGTTTTGACTGTAGTCCTGTTGCTTGCTGCAGTATTTGTTGTTCTGTTTAAAGCTGGCGTAGGTCACGTGATGTGTTCTTATATAAAAAGTTGTTGGTTTGTTGTGTTTATCTTTCTATTTATGCAACTTTATCACATGTTTCCTTTACTTTTAATCCTTTTATTTTCAGTCACGGGTGTGTGGAAGTGTGTATGCGCATGCGGGTAGGGGCTAGGTGCCTGGAGGTAGGGGTTAGGTGCGTGGGGGTAGGGGCTAGGTGCCTGGAGGTAGGGGTTAGGTGCGTGGGGGTAGGGGCTACGTGCTTGGGGGTAGGGCTACGTGCTTGAGGGTAGGGGTTAGGTGCGTGGGGGTAGGGGCTACGTGCTTGGGGGTAGGGTTACGTGCTTGGGGATAGGGGCTAGGTGCCTGGAGGTAGGGGCTAGGTGCGTGGGAGAAGGGGCTAGGTGCTTGAATGTAGGGGCTAGGTGTTTGGGGGTAGGGGCTAGGACTTGGGGGTAAGGGCTACGTGCTTGGGGGTAGGGGCTAGGTGCTTGGGGTAAGTGGTACGTGTTCGGGGGTAGGGGCTAGGTGCTTGGGGGTAGGGGCTACGTGCTTGAGGGTAGGGGCTACGTGCTTGGGGGTAGGGGCTAGGTGTTTGGGGGTAGGGGCTAGGTGCATGGAGGTAGGGGCTACGTGCTTGAGGGTAGGGGCTAGGTGCTTGAGGGTAGGGCTAGCTGCGTGGGGGTAGGGCAACGTGCTTGAGGGTGGGGGGTACGTGCTTGGGGGTAGGTGCTACGTGCTTGGGGGTAGGTGCTACGTGCTTGGGTGTAGGGGCTAGATGCTTGGGGGTAGGGGCTAGGTGCTTGTGGGTAGGGGCTAGGTGCTTGAGGGTAGGGGTTAGGTGCTTGGGGGTAGGGGATACGTGCTTGGGGGTAGGGGCTAGGAGCTTGCAGGTAGGGGCTAGGTGCTTGGGGGTAGGGGCTAGGTGCTTGGGGTTAGGTGCTAGGTGCTTGGGGGTTGGGGCCAGGTGCTTGGGGGTAGGGGCTAGGTGCTTGAGGTTAGGGGCTAGGTTCTTGGAGGTAGGGGCTAGATGCTTGGGGGTAGGGGCTAGGTGCTTGAGGTTAGGGGCTAGGTTCTTGGAGGTAGGGGCTAGGTGCTTGGGGGTAGGGGCTAGGTGCTTGAGGTTAGGGGCTAGGTTCTTGGAGGTAGGGGCTAGGTGCTTGGTGGTAGGGGGCTAGGTGCTTGAGGGTAGGGGCTAAGTGCTCGGGGGTAGGGGCTAGGTGATTGGGGGTAGGGGATAGGTGCTTCGGGGTAGGGGCTAGGTGCTTGAGGGTATGGACTAGGTGCTTGGGGGTAGGGGGTAGGTGCTCGAGGGTAGGGGCTAGGTGCTTGTGGGTAGGGGCTAGGTGCTTGTGGGTAGGGGCTAGGTGCTTGAGGGTATGGACTAGGTGCTTGGAGGTAGGGGCTAGGTGCTTGGGGGTAGGGGCTAGGTGCTTGTGGGTAGGGGCTAAGTGCTTGTGGGTAGGGGCTAGGTGCTTGTGGGTAGGGGCTAAGTGCTTGTGGGTAGGGGCTAGGTGCTTGTGGGTAGGGGCTAGGTGCTTGTGGGTAGGGGCTAGGTGCTTGGGGGTAGGGGCTAGGTGCTTGGGGGTAGGGGCTAGGTGCTTGGGTGGTAGGGGGCTAGGTGCTTGGGGGTAATGGCTACATGTTTGGAGGTAGGGACTACGTACATGGAAGTAGGGGCTAGATGCTTAGTGGTAGGGGGCTAGGTGCTTGAGGATAGGGGTTAGGTGCTTGGGGGTAGGGGCTAGGTGCTGGGGGTAGGGGTTAGGTTCTCGGGAGAATGGGCTAGGTGCTTGGCGGTAGGGGCTAGGTGCGGATGGGTAGGGGCTAGGTGCTTGGGGGTAGGGGCTAGTTACTTGGAGGTAGGGGCTAGGTACTTGGGGGTAGGGGCTAGGTGCTTGAGGGTAGGGCTATGTGCGTGGTGGTAGGGGCTAAGTGCGTGGGGGTAGGGGCTAGGTGCTTGAGGGTAGGGGTAAGTGTTTGGTGGTAGGGGCTAGGTGCTTGGGGGTACGGGCAACGTGCTTGAGGGTAAGGACTAGGTGCTTGGGGGTAAGGTTTACGTGCTTGAGGATAGAGGCTAGGTGCTTGAAGGTATGGCTAGATGCGTGAGGGTTGGGGCTACGTGCTTGAGGGTAGGGGCTACGTGCTAGGAGATAGGGGCTAGGTTCTTGGGGGTAGGGGCTGCGTGCCGGAGGGTAGGGGCTAGGTGCTTGTGGTAGGGGCTACACTCTTGGGGGTAGAGCTAGGTGCTTGGGGGTAGGGGCTAAGTGCTCGGGGGTAGGTGCTAGGTGATTAGGGGTAGGGGATAGGTGCTTGGGGTAGGGGCTAGGTGCTCGAGGGTAGGGGGTAGGTGCTGGAGGTAGGGGCTATATGCTAGGGGGTATAGACTAGGTGCTTGGGGATAGGGGTTAGGTTCTTGGGGGTAGGGGCTAGGTGCTTCCGGGTAGGGGACAGGTGCTTGTGGGTATGGGCCAGGTGCTTGGGGTTAGGGGCTAGGTGCTTGGGGGTAGGGGCTAGGTGCTTGGGGGTAGGGGCTAGGTGCTTGGGGGTAGGGGCTAGGTGCTTGGGGGTAGGGGCTAGGTGCTTGGGGGTAGGGGCTAGGTGCTTGGGGGTAGGGGCTACATGCTTGGAGGTAGGGGCTACGTGCATGGAAGTAGGGGCTAGATGCTTAGGGGTAGGGGCTAGGTGCTTGAGGATAGTCGCTAGGTGCTTAGGTGTAAGGGTTAGGTGCTTGTGGTAGGGGCTACACTCTTGGGGGTAGGAGCTAGGTGCTTGGGGGTAGGGGCTAAGTGCTCGGGGGTAGGTGCTAGGTGATTAGGGGTAGGGGATAGGTGCTTGAGGGTAGGGCTAGGTGCGTGGTGGTAGGGGCTAGGTGCGTGGGGGTAGGGGCTAGGTGCTTGAGGGTAGGGGTACGTGTTTGGTGGTAGGGGCTAGGTGCGTGAGGGTAGGGGCTAGGTGCTTGAGGGTAGGGGCTAGGTGCTTGGGGGTACGGGCAACGTGCTTGGGGGTAGGGGTTACGTGCTTGAGGATAGAGGCTAGGTGCTTGAAGGTAGGGCTAGATGCGTGAGGGTTGGGGCTACGTGCTTGAGGGTAGGGGCTACGTGCTTGGAGATAGGGGCTAGGTTCTTGGGGGTAGGAGCTGGGTGCTTACGGGTAGGGGCTAGGTGCCGGAGGGTAGGTCTAGGTGCTTGTGGTAGGGGCTACATTCTTGGGGGTAGGAGCTAGGTGTTTGCGTGCAGGGGCTAGGTGCATGTGGTTAGGGGCTATGTGCTTGGGGGTAGGGGCTAGGTACTTGGGGGTAAGGGCTAGGTGCTTGGGGGAGGGGCTAGGTGCTTGGGGTAGGGGCTAGGTGCTTGCGGGTAGGGGCTAAGTCCGTGGGGGTAGGGGATATATGCTTCGGGGGTAGGGGATACGTGCTTGGGGGTAATGGTACATGCTTGGGGGTAGGGGCTAGTGCTTGGAGGTAGGGGCTAGGTGCTTGGAGGTAGGGGCTAGATGCTTAGGGGTAAGAGCTAGATGCTTAGGGGTAGGGGCTAGTTGCTTGGGGGTAGGGGTTAAGTGTTTGCGGGTAGTGGCTATTTGCTTGGGTTGTAGGGGTTAGGTGCTTGGGGTTGGGGCTACGTGCTTGGGGGTAGGGGTTAGGTTCTTGAGGGTAGGGGCTAGATGCTTGGGGGTAGAGGCTAAGTGCTGGTGGATAGGGGCTAGGTGCGGGTAGGTAAGGGCTACGTGCTTTGGGGTAGGGGCTAGGTACTTGGAGGTACGGGCTAAGTACTTGGGGCTAGGGGCTAGGTGCTTAAGAGTAGGGCTAGTTGCGTGGCGGTAGGGGCTATGTGCGTGGGGGTAGGGGCTACATGCTTGAGGGTAGGGGCTACGTGCTTGGGGGTATCTGCTAGGTGCTTGGGGGTAGGGGCTAGGTGCTTGGGGCTACGTGGTACGTGCTTAGGGTTAGGGGCAAGGTGCTTGGGGTATCGGCTACGTGCTTGACGGTAGGGGCTACGTGCTTGAGGTTAGGGCTAAGTGCGTGGGGGTGGGAGCTGCGTGCTTGAGGATAGGGGGTACGTGCTTGTGATATGGGCTAGGTGCTTGGGGGTAGGGGCTAGGTGCTTGGTGCTTGGGGGTAGGGGCTAGGTGCTTGAGGGTAGGTGCTAGGTCCTTGGGGGGTAGGGGCTAGGTGCTTGGAGTTAGGGGCTAGGTGCTTGGGGGTAGGGGCTAGGTTCGTGGGGGTAGGGGCTAGGTGCGTGGGGGTAGAGGCTAGGTGCTTGGGGTTAAGGGCCTAGGTGCTTGGGGGTAGGGCCTAGGTGCTTGAGAGTAGGGACTAGGTTCGTGGGGGTAGGGGCTAGGTGCTTGAGAGTAGGGCTAGGTGCTAGGGGGTAGGAGCTAGGTGCTTGGGGGTAGGGCCTAGGTGCTTGAGAGTAGGGCTAGGTGCTTGGGGTAGGAGCTAGGTGCTTGGGGGTATGGACTAGGTGCGTTGGGGTAGGGCCTAGGTGCTTGAGGTTAGGGGCTAGGTGCTTGCGTGGTAGGGACTAGGTGCTTGGGAGTAGGGTCTACGTGCTTGCGTGGTAGGGGTTAGGTGCTTGGGGGTAGGGGCTACGTGCATGGGGGTAGGGGTTAGGCGCTATGGGGTAAGGGCTAGGTGCTTGGGGGTACGGGCTAGGTGCTTGAGGGTAGGGGGTACGTGCTTGGGGGTAGGGGCTAGGTGATTGCGGGTTGTGGCTAGGTGCTTAGGGTTAGGAGCTAGGTGCTTGGGGGTAGGGGCTAGCTGCTTGGGGTAGTGGCTAGGTGCTTGGGGTATTGGCTAGGTGCCTGGGGGTAGTTGCTAGGTGCTTGGTGTTAAGTTCTAGATGCTTGGAGGTAGGGGTTAGGTGCTTGGGGGTAGTGGTTAGGTGCTTGGGGGTAGTGGCTAGGTGCTTGGGGGTAGGGGCTAGGTGCTTGGGGGTATGGACTAGGTGCTTGGGGGTAGGGGCTAGGTTCTTGGCGGTAGGGGCTAGGTGCTTGAGGTAGGGGCTAGGTGCTTGGATTTAGGGGCTAGGCTTGGGGGGTAGGGGCTAGTTGCTTGGGGTAGGGGCTACGTGCTTGGGGGTAATGGTACATGCTTGGGGGTAGGGGCTAGGTGCTTGGAGGTAGGGGCTAGATGCTTAGGGGTAGGGGCTATATGCTTGAGGGCAGTGGCTAGGCGCTTGGGGGTAGGGGTTAGGTGCTTGCTGGTAGGGGCTAGGTGCTTGGGGGTAGGGGTTAGGTGATTGGGGGTAGGGGCTAGGTGCTTGGGGGTAGGGGTTAGGTGCTTGTGGGTAGAGGCTAAGTGCGGGTGGGTAGGGGCTACGTGCTTGGGGGTAGGGGCTAGGTGCTTGGGGGTAGTGGTTAGGTGCTTGGGGGTAGTGGTTAGGTGCTTGGAGGTAGGGGCTAGGTGCTTGGGGGTAGGGACTAGGTGCTTGGAGGTAGGGGCTAGCTGCTTGGGGATAGGGGCCTGGCTGACTTTATCTTTTTCAAACAATTCCTTCTACTTTCTGTGTTTTATATTTTTCAGTCCTGCTTGGCTCTCTCTCTCTCTCTCTCTCTCTCTCTCTCTCTAATTCTCCACATTTTGAAATATAGTTTTCTCTCTCTCTCTCTAATTCTCCACCTTTTGAAATATAGTTTTCTCTCTCTCTCTCTCTCTCTCTCAGACACAAACAGACGGACAGACAGACAGACGGACGGACGGACAGACAGACGGGAGGACGGGCGGGCGGGCCGGCAGACAAGCAGGCAGACAGATAGACAGACAGACAGACAGACAGAGAGACAGACAGACAGACACAGACAGCTAGAGTTCTAAAAGAACAGATGTCCCTTTCATTTCTGGCTGTTTTATTTCCAGCTTCAAACCTCGCCTCACTTTCCAGTCCTCAGTTTTTATCTATGAAACATTTGATTATAAAGTATATTTTGTTTTTCTAAACTGTAATTATACCATTCATTTTACAACACATTCAGTTCACTCCCAGTTGTACATAACTGATAACACAAACATAAACATAATATACTACTTTGTTTGAAATAAAAATGGTTATGCAACCAGTTCAGGCACAGGGCCACCATTTTGATAACCAGAAAACCGTTTTTTATACTTTCTCATCAGACCAGAAAATTCCCTGCAACAAAGATGGCGTCTTTTATATGAACATCCCGTGAACAAATGGGTTCATTGTCAATGTTTCTACATTAAAATGGACAGAGGTCTTTCACCCAACATGTTTTCTGTTTATTATGTTTCCAGACATTCATTGCTGTTTAACGCTGTTGATATTTTCCAGCTGCTGTGCTGTTTCTAGGTTTTCAAAATTATTTCATTGTATTTTCAGATTTTTCATTATATGCAAGTATATATTCGTGCATATTGCTTCGTATATGTTTTCATTGGTTTCTAGCAGTTTATTGTTTGCTAGCAGTTTTATTGCTTGCTAGCAGTTTATTGCTTTCTAGCAGTTTATTGCTTTCTAGCAGTTTTATTGCTTTCTAGCAGTTTATTGCTTTCTAGCAGTTTATTGTTTCTAGCAGTTTTATTGCTTGCTAGAAGTTTATTGCTGGCTAGACGTTTATTGCTTGCTAGAAATGTATTGCTTGGTAACAGTTTATTGCTTGCTAGAAGTTTATTGCTTGCTAGAAATGTATTGCTTTGTAGCAGTTTATTGCTGGCTAGACGTTTATTGCTTGCTAGAAGTTTATTGCTTGCTAGAAGTTTATTGCTTGCTAGAAATTTACTGCTTGCTAGAAGTTTATTGCTTGCTAGCAATTTATTGCTTTGTAGCAGTTTATTGCTTTGTAGCAGTTTATTGCTTGCTAAAAGTTTATTGCTTGCTAGAAGTTTATTGCTTGCTAGAAGTTTATTGCTTGCTAGAAGTTTATTTCTTGCTAGCAATTTATTGCTTTGTAGCAGTTTATTGCTTGCTAGCAGTTTATTGCTTGCTAAAAGTTTATTGCTTGCTAGAAGTTTATTGCTTGCTAGAAGTTTATTGCTTGCTAGAAGTTTATTGCTTGCTAGAAATTTATTGCTTCCTAGCAGTTTATTACTTCCACACTGTTTTATTTTAATCTGATTATTGTTTTCCAACTGTGTATCGTTCCCAGGGTGTTTATTCTTTTTCGTATGGTAATTTCTTTCAAGATATTTATTGTTTCCCAGCTGTTTATTATTTCCCATATGTTTATCATTTCCCATTCTGTTTATTATTTCCCAGCTGTTTATTGTTTCCCATCTGTTTATTAATTACCAGCTGTTTATTGTTTCCCCCTGTCCATTGATTCGTGTGCGTATTTTCAGCTGTGCATTAATACATGACCCGACCTTCCTGGACGCACTTCTTCTTCTTCGTTCGCACTCTGGACGCACATATTCAGATATTAAAACGTTATCTAACTGGTTATAGTTCAACACTAAATAACTGGTTATAGTTAAACGTTAAATAATTGGTTATAGTTAAACACTAAACAATTCGTTAATTGTATAACGGATAACTGACCCTATTTGAAAAAAGTAGTTTTGTGGAACAGAGACACCTAGTGTATGTGGTGTTAGCATATATGTTTTCCTTGATTTGTCTACGGGTCAGGCATAGATACACCTAGAGTATGTTGTGTTAGCATATATGTTTTCTTTGATTTGCCTACGGGTCAATCATAGGGACACCTAGTGTATGTGGTGTTAGCATATATGTTTTCTTTGATTTGCCTACGGGTCAGACATAGAGACGCTTGGTGGATATCTTGTAAGTGCCCCTACGTGTCTTGGTCTGTCTATGACACATAGACACCTAGTGGACATCTTTTAAGTGCCCCTACGTGTCTTGACCTGTGTATAACACAGAGACATCTAGTGGACATCTTGTAAGTGACATATACTTGTCTTGGCCTCTCTATGATACAGAGACATCTAGTGGACATTTTGTAAGTGACATATACTTGTTTTGGCCTCTCTATGATACAGAGACATCTAGTGGACATTTTGTAAGTGACATATACTTGTCTTGGCCTCTCTATGATACAGAGACATCTAGTGGACATTCTGTAAGTAACATATACTTGTCTTGGCCTCTCTATGATACAGAGACATCTAGTGGACATTCTGTAAGTAACACATACTTGGCTTGGCCTCTCTATGATACAGATACATCTAGTGGACATTTTGTAAGTAACATATACTTGTCTTGGCCTCTCTATGATACAGAGACATCTAGTGGACATTCTGTAAGTAACATATACTTGTCTTGGCCTCTCTATGATACAGAGACAATTAGTGGACATTCTGTAAGTAACATATACTTGTCTTGGCCTCTCTATGATACAGAGACATCTAGTGGACATCTTGTAAGTGACCTATACATGTCTTGACCATACAGAACTAAAACGTTAGGTCCCGTCTTTTCATTTGACATATCTGGACACTAGAGGGCGTGGTCAGCATTACTCCTGGCTCCTTCCCTCTCCATCTCTACAAAAAACCAGATAACCACATCTACGCCTGGTTGGCAGTATAGTGTGGAGTAAATGCAACCACAGACCACTCTGGACTTGACTGTCTGTGTCTTCCACAAGTCAAACCACGCCAGCAGGTCTAGTGAAAGAAATTTAGAAATAACAAATACAAAACAGACAAACGTAGACAAATCTACTGGTCACAAAAGAAATACTGGTTATCTACTGGTCACAAGAGAAATACTGGTTATCTACTGGTCACAAAAGAAATACTGGTTATCTACTGGTCACAAGAGAAATACTGGTTATCTACTGGTCACAAGAGAAATACTGGTTATCTACTGGTCACAAGAGATATACTGGTTATCTACTGGTCACAAGAGAAATACTGGTTATCTGATTAAATGTGTACATATTTATAGCTGGCCGTATTTTTTTCAACATAAATGATTTTATTTTAAATGTCTTTTGTTGAAGGAAAAACGCTCAGCTATATCCATTGTCAAGTCATACACAAGGGAAGTGAAGCAATTGTGTAAGGGAGAGAATTCAGCAATAATCATTCAGGTTTAGTTGATCTTTCCGTGGTTCTAACCATGGTTTCTTGTTTCCTGTTCTGAAAAAGAGAGAGGGGGAGGGAGAGAGAGGAGGAGAGGGAGACTTAGAGGGGACAGAGAGGGGGAGAGGGAGACAGAGAGAGGGGAAAGGGTTAAGAATTGGGCACGCAGGCCCGTCTGACATTCTGCCCTTTATCATACATCTTTCACTCTATTCCAGACATTCTACAAATATGCTGTTCATGTAACAAACATAACTAACATTGAAGCTGAGACAGTACAGAAGTAACTACATACATATATAAATGACTATCTACTAAACAAAACTTTCGGGACTATTCAGAATAAACAATTAACTGTATTCGGTGTCTGTAAGAGCAGTCTAAGATAACTTTTAAGTTTTATGATTCATGGAGGCATGTAGTCGACATCAAATAGATATTGGGAAAGCTTGTAGTTGTAGGAAGGAGTATAATTTATATTTTTTATACAGGATGGGAGGGTATTCCAAAGATGAGCAGCAGAATAACTAAAGCTTTTCTTGTAAAGATCAAATCTAGGTTTTGGAAGACATATGTTGTTCAAGCGTTGGCTGCACTTTGGGGTAAATTTAAACAGGTTCCATAGATAAGGCGGGGCATGTCGTGAAAGAATTTGATGTACTAACTTGGCTTTGTTGAAGAGAAACCTGTTCTTAAGAGGCAGTATTTTGATACGTTTGTGCTGGTTAGTTGTTTGTGTTTGATCTTTGTCACTAATAAGCTTTACTGCTCGCTTTTGGAGTAAGCAAAGCCTCTTTATAGAGGAGGAAGAGGAGAGAGAAGTGGAGGAGACAGGAGAGAGGGAGAGAGGGATTGATTGATTGATTGATCTTTATTTCAATAGGGTTAAGAATTGGGCGCGCAGGCCCGTCTGATATTCTGCCCTGACATTCTGGGAGACAAGAGTGAGAGGGGGAGAGGGAGACAGAGAGAGAGAGAGAGAGAGAGAGAGAGAGGGAGACAAAGGGGAAAGAAAGGTGGAGAAAGGGAGAGACACAGAGAGAGCATGCCATATAATGTCCTCCATCATCATCATCATTGTCATCATCATCTTGCCGTCTCCCCACGGAAGATTGGCTGCAATGAATCTCCACTCTGCTGTTTCTTTGTCCTCGTGTAACACTCGGCCAAGCTTGTCCCTGTCCATCTCTTGATGCTGTCCATCTCCTGATATTGTCCATCTCTTGATGTTGTCCATGTATTGATGCTATCCGTCTCTTGCTGTTGTCCATCTCTTGATGTTGCCCATCTGTTGATATTGTCCATCTATTGATGCTGTCCACCTCTTGATGCTGTCCATTTCTTGATGCTGTCCATCTCTTGATGTTGTCCATCTATTGATGTTGTCCATTTATCGACGATGTCCATCTCTTGATGTTGCCCACCCATAACGTCCTGTAACAGACTAGCACACTTTGGTTGGAGGACTAAAGATGTTGGTGCACGAAGAAATGAAGGCAAGAAGCGGAAATAGTTGTCCCGTCTAACAGAATCTGCAGGTCATCAGAAGGAGTTTTATAACCGGACATTTTGCCCGAGTGCTCAAACAGCCGGGAAAACAAAATAGTATAACAAACATAATGTAACATATTATTCTGCCGGATATAAACAATATAATGCTAACCGAATATGAAATCACACGCAAATATTAGATTTTTTAAAGAATAGAAATCGCGGTACATTTCTGTGTTGTCAGATCTGAATGTTTTCGTCAAGGTTGGCGACACAAAGCTGTCCAAGACCCTGTTCTATATTCCAATGCTTGTGTAAGGGTTGGCTTTAAATAATGTTAAACTTAACAACAACGCATGATAGAATGTAAGTTACGTTAAAGTAAACGAGAACATCATCATCATCAGGTGCCGTGCCGACTGGCGTTGGGTATTATGCTTCTCCAGGGTACACGATCCTTCATGCAGGCCATCAGCTCAGTTGGTGATTTCCTCTCTCACACCATCTCGTCAGACTGTACAGTATCATTTCTCTTGGTCTTCCTCTGGAACTTCTTCCTTCTATTTTTCCTGTTGTTATAATATCTTCAATGCTCCCTCTTCTCATTGCATGTCCTATGAGAGTACATTGTCTCTCTCTTATCTTTTTGACAAGGTTTTTTGTCTCTCCAGCTCTTCTCATACATTCTTCATTAGTTATTTTTGTTAAAGTTAACGACAACGCTTGGCAAAATTTAAGGAGGGGGGGGGTTGAGGGGGAAGGGGAGGTCTTGACGTCTAAACTTGTATCTCCTGTACTAAAACATTCAAAAGTTACTTTAACCTTAGAAAACTCCCAGATTCTTCACTCTCCCACTTAATTACCAGCGTGTTGTGAAGGTTGTTTTGTCAACAATGGAGACATTACTTCACTAAACCTCCCTCTCTCTTAACTAAGTGCATACACGTAAATATATATATATATATATATATATATATAGAGAGAGAGAGAGAGCTCTGGGTACACAACACAAACATACATATATATAACTCTGGGTACACAACACATACACACACACACACATATATATATATATATACGAAGATGGCTGCAAGACATCGTTGATGATCTGGAAATGGATGCAGCAGCAGCAGGCCATCTTGCTCACAACCGAGAGGCCTACAGGAGTGCTGTTTGGGAGGCAAAGTTCCGCAAGGGACATGCAAAGGAATGAATGAATATATAACTCTGGATACACAACACATACACACACATATATATATATATACATATATATAACTCTGGGTACACAACACATACACACATATAGATAACACTGGGTACACAACACATATACACATATATATATATAACTCTGGGTACACAACACATAGACACATATAGATAAAGTTGGGAACACAACACATACACAAATACTGATATACTGATACATATAACTCTGGGTACACAACACACACACATATAGATAACGCTGGGTACACAACACATACACACATACATATAACTCTGGGTACACAACACATACACATTTATAATTGTAGAAGATAAAACTTGGAAAATACACAAATAAATAATTAGAAGATGGCGATAATTGAAAATGATAAATGAATGGACAAGTTCTAATGCTATTATGAGCAACAACAATAACAAAAAATAAATATAAACGTGGTGATGCGTGTAGCACAATGAAATGAAAATACAGATTCATGACAGGTATGATAATGAAGGACTACAACTCAATAATCAGCAGGCGGACCCATCTCCAGGGACGTGAACTAGTCAACACAATCACATGTCCTTACCTCTCAGGGACGTGAACTAATCAACACAATCACATGTCCTTACCTCTCAGGGACGTGAAGTAATCAACACAATCACAAATCCTTACCTCTCAAGGACGTAAACTTTGTTTGAAATAAAAATGGTTATGCAACCAGTTCAGGCACAGGGCCACCATTTTGATAACCAGAAAACCGTTTTTTATACTTTCTCATCAGACCAGAAAATTCCCTACAACAAAGATGGCGTCTTTTATGTGAACATCCCGTGAACAAATGGGTTCATTGTCAATGTTTCTACATTAAAATGGACAGAGGTCTTTCACCCAACATGTTTTCTGTTTATTATGTTTCCAGACATTCATTGCTGTTTAACGCTGTTGATATTTTCCAGCTGCTGTGCTGTTTCTAGGTTTTCAAAATTATTTCATTGTATTTTCAGATTTTTCATTATATGCAAGTATATATTCGTGCATATTGCCTCGTAGATGTTTTCATTGGTTTCTAGCAGTTTATTGCTTGCTAGCAGATTGTGTGCTAGCAGTTGTATTGCCTGCTAGCAGTTTTATTTCTTGCTAGCAGTTTATTGCTTTCTAGCAGTTTATTGCTTTCTAGCAGTTTTATTTCTTGCTAGCAGTTTATTGCTTTCTAGCAGTTTATTGCTTTCTAGCAGTTTATTGCTTTCTAGTAGTTTATTGCTTTCTAGCAGTTTATTGCTTTCTAGTAGTTTATTGCTTTCTAGTAGTTTATTGCTTTCTAGCAGTTTATTGCTTTCTAGCAGTTTTATTGCTTGCTAGAAGTTTATTGCTTGCAAGAAATTTATTGCTTGCTTGAAGTTTATTGCTTGCTAGAAATTTATTGCTTGGTAGCAGTTTATTGCTGGCTAGACGTTTATTGCTTGCTAGAAGTTTATTGCTTGGTAGCAGTTTATTGTTTGGTAGAAGTTTATTGCTTGCTAGAAGTTTATTGCTTGCTAGAAGTTTATTGCTTGCTAGAAGTTTATTGCTTGCTAGAAATTTATTGCTTGCTAGAAGTTTATTGCTTGCTAGAAGTTTATTGCTTCCTAGCAGTTTATTACTTCCACATTGTTTTATT
Source organism: Achatina immaculata (assembly GCA_009760885.1). Classification (NCBI taxonomy): domain Eukaryota; kingdom Metazoa; phylum Mollusca; class Gastropoda; order Stylommatophora; family Achatinidae; genus Lissachatina; species Lissachatina immaculata. Next base: position 30,462,115 of record CM019698.1, read on the forward strand.
TTAATCTGATAATTGTTTTCCAACTTTGTATCGTTCCCAGGGTGTTTATTCTTTTTCGTATGGTAATTTCTTTCAAGATATTTATTGTTTCACAGCTGTTTATTATTTCCCATATGTTTATCATTTCCCATTCTGTTTATTATTTCCCAGCTGTTTGATGTTTCCCAGCTGTTTATTGTTTCCCATCTGTTTATTAATTACCAGCTGTTTATTGTTTCCCCCTGTCCAATGATTCGTGTGCGTGTTTTCAGCTGTGCATTAATACAAGACCCGACCTTCCTGGACGCACATACTCAGATATTAAAACATTATCTAACTGGTTAAAGTTAAACACTAAATACATGGTCATAGTTAAATACTAAATAAATGGTTACAATTAAGTATTAAATAATTGATTATTGTTAAACACTAAATAATTCGCTATAGTTAAACACTAAATAACTGGTTATTGTTAAGCGCTAAATAACTGATCATAGTTAAACACTAATAATTTGTTATAGTTAAACACTAAATAATTTGTTATAGTTAAACACAAAATAATTGGTTATAGTTAAACACTAAATAACTGTTATAGTTAAACACTAAATAATTTGTTATAGTTAAACACTAAATAACTGGTTATTGTTAAACACTAAATAACTGGTTATAGTTAAACACTAAATAACTGGTTATAGTTAAACGTTAAATAATTGGTTATAGTTAAACACTAAACAATTCGTTAATTGTATAACGGATAACTGACCCTATTTGAAAAAAGTAGTTTTGTGGAACAGAGACACCTAGTGTATGTGGTGTTAGCATATATGTTTTCCTTGATTTGTCTACGGGTCAGACATAGATACACCTAGAGTATATTGTGTTAGCATATATGTTTTCTTTGATTTGCCTACGGGTCACTCATAGGGACACCTAGTGTATGTGGTGTTAGCATATATGTTTTCTTTGATTTGCCTACGGGTCACTCATAGGGACACCTAGTGTATGTGGTGTTAGCATATATGTTTTCTTTGATTTGCGTCTCTACCTCCAAGAGAAGAAAATTCCTAAAAAAAAAACCACGAGTCCCTACCTCCGAGGGAAGTAATTTACTCAACACAACCACGCGTCCCTGACTCCAATGGAAGTAAATTCCTAAACACAACCACGCGTCCCTACCTCCAAGGGAAGTAATTTACTCAACACAACCACTCGTCCCTACCTCCGAGGGAAGTAATTTACTCAACACAACCACTCGTCCCTGACTCCAATGGAAGTAAATTCAACACACCCACGCGTCCCTACCTCCGAGGGAAGTAAATTACTCAACACAACATGCGTTCCTACCTCCGAGGGAAGTAATTACTCAACACAAACATGCGTTCCTACCTCCGAGGGAAGTAAATTACTCAACACAAACATGCGTTCCTACCTCCGAGGGAAGTAAATTACTCAACACAAACATGCGTTCCTACCTCCGAGGGAAGTAAATTACTCAACACAAACATGCGTTCCTACCTCCGAGGGAAGTAAATTACTCAACACAAACACGCGTCCCTACCTCCGAGGGAAGTAAACTACTCAACACAAAAACCCGTCCCTACCTCCGAGGGAAGTAAACTACTCAACACAAACACGCGTTCCTACCTCCGAGGGAAGTAAATTACTCAACACAAACACGCGTCCCTACCTCCGAGGGAAGTAAACTACTCAACACAAAAACCCGTCCCTACCTCCGAGGGAAGTAAACTACTCAACACAAACACACGTCCCTACCTCCGAGGGAAGAAAACTACTCAACACAAACACGCGTCTCTACTTCCGAGGGAAGTAAACTACTCAACACAAACACACGTCTCCACTTCCGAGGGAAGTAAACTACTCACCACAAACACACGTCTCTACTTCCGAGGGAAGTAAACTACTCAACACAAACACGTGTCCCTACCTCCGAGGGAAGTAAACTGCTCAACACAAAAACACGTTCCTACCTCCGAGGGATATATAACTCTATATATCACTTCATATACAACTCCATATATCACTCCGTATACCACTCCACATACACTCCATATATCACTCCACATACACTCCATATACCACTCCATATATCACTCCATATATCACTCCATATATCACTCCATATATCACTCCATATATCAGTCCATGTATCACTCCATACATCAGTCCATGTATCACTCCATACATCAGTCCATGTATCACTCCATATATCAGTCCATGTATCACTCCATACATCAGTCCATGTATCACTCCATACATCAGTCCATGTATCTAGACAGACTAAAACATGCTCCCTGCAAGATACCGTGACCGCCTTACCCCACCTTACCCCACACAGTACTCAGTCAAGCGTTCAGTCTGACCCCGGGGTCGGCCGCCTTCTTAAACAAGAACGGGACGCTTGTCAGTTGCCCTTGGTAACAGACTCTAGTCTGGTCACGTGATTGGTGCTCGCATGGGGACGGCAAACTTTGTCTCAGGTCAAACACAGGTGTGTCGGGCCGTAGTCAGGTGTGTCGGGCCGTAGCCAGGTGTGTCGGGCCGCAGGGAGCATGACGTTGCCACAACTAACTAGCTCCCTTTTTGAGGTGATTATCAACGACGAAGAAGTAATAGCTTGGCCAGATCAGGTCTGCTCTGTGAAAAGTGTGAATATCAAAACACTTCTTTGATTAGAAACTTGGCGCTGTGTTATTTTGTCTTTTTTTTCTGGTCTCCCTCAGTGTCAGGATTTTTTATCCGATAATAGAAACTTCTCACAAAATTACCAGTTAACATTACATTTTCTTCTTGGACAGAATCTGAATGTAGCATGTATGATACATTCTGAATGTAGTACCAGGGGTGATTGATAAGTTCTCGGCATAAGGTACACCGGATTATTTTTGGACAACTTTCTTGGAATTTTTCTCAACATAGTCCTCTAAAATGCTATATTGAACCTATCTTGTTATATGGAAGTGAATCATGGACAATAGGCAAGTTTGCACAAAAATCATTGGAAGCAGCAGAAATGTGGTTTTTAGAAGAATGTTGCGAATCCCCTGGACAGCAAAAATACTGAAGAATAGAAGAGAGCTGGAGAGACAAAAACCTTGTCAGAAAGATAAGAGAGAGACAATGTACTTTCATAGGACATGCAATGAGAAGAGGGGCATTGAAAATATTATAACAACAGGAAATAGAAGGAAAGATCAAGAGGAAGACCAAGAGAAATGATACTGGACAGTCTGACGGGATGGTGTGAGAGGAGATCACCAACTGAGCTGATGGCCTGCATGAAGGATCGGATCTCTGGAGAAGCATAATAGCCAACGCCATGTCGGCACGGCACATGATGATGATGATAGTCCTCTTGCATGTTTATGCACTTAGTCCAGCGATCCTAGAGCATACGGATCCCTTTTTTCTAAAATCAGCATCGTGTGCCAGAGAAAAGTGGTCTACAGCATGAATGACGTCATCTTCTGAGGCAAATTTGCAACCACTGAGCTCCTTTTTGAGTTTGGTAAACAGGTAATAGTCCGAAGGGCCAAATCTGGGGAATAAGGAGGATGTTCAAGAAGCTGGAAGCCGCATTCATGAATGACAGCCATTGCCACCGCCGACTTGTGAACTGGAGCATTGTCTTGATGAAAGATGACTCCTCTCGTCAATTTCTCTGGACGCTTTTCTTTTCAATTTGACTCTCAATTGCTTCACAAGATTAGCGTATAGGCCCCGGTGACCGTTCTTCCCTTCTGAAGATAGTCTACCAGTAGCACACCTTCTAATCCCAAAAGATGGAGCCATCACTTTGCCTGCAGACAGAACCAATCTTGCTTTCTTTGGAATTGGGGATCCATGATGTTTCCACTGCTTTGACTGTTCTTTGGTCTCCATACATCAGTCCATATATCACTCCATACATCAGTCCATATATCACTCCATACATCAGTCCATGTATCACTCCATACATCAGTCCATATATCACTCCATACATCAGTCCATGTATCACTCCATACATCAGTCCATGTATCACTCCATACATCAGTCCATATATCACTCCATACATCAGTCCATGTATCACTCCATACATCAGTCCATGTATCACTCCATACATCAGTCCATATATCACTCCATATACCACTCCATATATCACTCCATACATCAGTCCATGTATCACTCCATACATCAGTCCGTGTATCACTCCATACATCAGTCCATATATCACTCCATATACCACTCCATATATCACTCCATACATCAGTCCATGTATCACTCCATACATCAGTCCATATATCACTCCATACATCAGTCCATGTATCACTCCATACATCAGTCCATGTATCACTCCATACATCAGTCCATATATCACTCCATATACCACTCCATATATCACTCCATATACCACTCCATATATCACTCCATACATCAGTCCATGTATCTAGACAGACTAAAACATGCTCCCTGCAAGATACCATGACCGCCTTACCCCACCTTACCCCACATAGTACTCAGTCAAGCGTTCAGTCTGACCCCGGGGTCGGCCGCCTTCTTAAACCAGAACGGGACGCTTGTCAGTTGCCCTTGGTAACAGACTCTAGTCTGGTCACGTGACTGGTGCTCGCATGGGGACGGCAAACTTTGTCTCAGGTCAAACACAGGTGTGTCGGGCCGTAGTCAGGTGTGTCGGGCCGTAGCCAGGTGTGTCGGGCCGCAGGGAGCATGACGTTGCCACAACTAACTAGCTCCCTTTTTGAGGTGATTATCAACGACGAAGAAGTAATAGCTTGGCCAGATCAGGTCTGCTCTGTGAAAAGTGTGAATATCAAAACACTTCTTTGATTAGAAACTTGGCGCTGTGTTATTTTGTCTTTTTTTTTCTGGTCTCCCTCAAGTGTCAGGATTTTTTATCCGATAATAGAAACTTCTCACAAAATTACCAGTTAACATTACATTTTCTTCTTGGACAGAATCTGAATGTAGCATGTATGATACATTCTGAATGTGTAGCATAGCCTTGTAAGTAATGATTATAGTTATTATTATTATTATTATTAGTATTAGTATTAGTGACATGATCAGGAATATAGTTAAGAATGTATTGGGGGGGGGGGGGCAGGATAGTAGATCAAACGGTGACAGAGAAGGGATAGTTAGAAGGACGAAGAACGGATACTCGGTACTTCAAAGACCTGATCAAAGGTAAACCGAATCGACATGGGTACGCCGATAGATCGTAACATTGCGACTTCACGCACACCTGCAGTAGCCGAGGGGGAACAATTGACCAGTAGATCAAACGACTGAACAGAGAACGGACTAGGTCCCGAAGCAGATAACTTGAAAGAGATGAGGGACTGGGTTAATTGGAGGTAACAATTGGACCGACGGAGATGAAAGCGACTAACACGAAGACGCTAGTTGCGGCCGGTCAGAACTTAGGAATATAAGGCAGAGAAGAGGGCTGAAGAGCAGAGGAGGATTCAGGAGGCAGGGGGAGGTGCAGGCAGCTGCAGGTAGACAGATTAGGACTCAGCTGCAGGTAGAGAGGGGATTCAGCAAGAGAGATGTAGAGATAGAGACACAGTGTTAGACTGAACCAGTGTATTAAGAGATTGTGTAGTAATTATTACATTGAAACTTCGAGCACCGAGTTTTTGTTCTATAGTAAGAAGTATGATATTGTGAGATCTTGAGATTACGTGCTACAATGATGAAAACAATGAAATGTATATAATCTTGCATATTATTCTAAGCGAAGTGATCAGCTAAACGTATTGATCATGTTTGACATAATAAAATGACGTCAGTGAAATGTTTTATGAGGCCTCATCTATTGCCATTTATATGAAACTTCGATGTGAGATGTGATGAGGAAAGAGAAAAAT
>CM019698.1:30468084-30683945 GCA_009760885.1 Achatina immaculata
TGTTAGCCCAGCTGGGCCCTTCTAAAGCACCATAGATCGACATTTGTACGAGCTCCGCTTCAGCAACAGCTTCGACGACCATCCCCCCAAAACCCCCCCCCCGCAAGTGCAGAGACATGATGACGCCTGTCGCCAACTGCTGGCAAAGTCATATGACAAAAGATTTCTCTCCGTATCGTCACCGGTGATTAAAAGTGGATTTTCCTGTGGTACCCCAACATATGTTCCCAAAGTATCTAGCTTTTCCATGCGCCAGAGACGGTTGTCCGACGAAGCTGGTTCGAGTGGGTTCTGTAGAGCAGTGAGATTCATTACAACAACGTGACAAATTAGGATGTAATTCTGTTGGGGTTTTGTCCGTGTCTTGATTAGGATTAAGAAAATTGTTAGGATGTAATTCTGTTGGGGTTTTGTCCGTGTCTTGATTAGGATTAAGAAAATTGTTAGGATGTAATTCAGTTGGGGTTTTGTCCGTGTCTTGATTAGGGTTAAGAAAATTGTTAGGATGTAATTCAGTTGGGGTTTTGTCCGTGTCTTGATTAGGGTTAAGAAAATTGTTAGGATGTAATTCAGTTGGGGTTTTGTCCGTGTCTTGATTAGGGTTAAGAAAATGTGGTGTAGTTGTTCACATGATTAGTTTTCTGAGAGTGAAGTAAATAGTTGTTTTGATGTTGTTTACTTCATTATTCCTATTGGCGAATAATTATTATCGCCGGGGAAACATTTGTATTGATCTTGTTGTACATTGTTTCTTTTCCAGGCATTTGAGTTTCACTCTCATATTCTTCATCCTTATTTTATCATACACTAAATGTCACACTTGATAGTACAACTCAGATGCTTGTCATTGACTGAGTTGTATTGTCAGTTCTGGAATGATTGACAGTAGCATATCAATTTCTGTCCTAAGTTGCGGTTGTCTCAAAGTAGTGTACTTATATGTGTGTGTGTGTGTGTGTGTGTGTGTGTGTGTATGTCTGGGAGTGTTACTCAGCGAATAGTTCAGTAATAATTGCTTTAACTGGTCTACTCTTATATTCTGATGAAGGCAGTTCTAAGTTAGACTAACAATGAAGGAAATATCCAGATATATATCTGCTGCTCCTAGTATATGGTGTTAAATAAGTAGATACGCCTTTAGAGGATGTTTATGTAAAGGTTTACACATACACACACTTGTGCATTCACACACAGACTTGTATATAATAATACTCCTGGTCATAAACGTGCCTTTATTCTCCATCTCTCTCTTTATCTATCTATCTATCTATCTATCTATCTATCTATCTATCTATCTATCTATCTATCTATCTATCTATCTATCTGACTGCCTGCCGGTCTGTCTGTCTGTCTGTCTGTCTGCCTGCCGGGCTGTCTGTCTATCTATCTGTCTATCTCACACACATTTTTTTTCTTTATTATGTCACTAATGTGACAGCCTCTCTCACTCGTTATCTGCCTCACTGCCTTTTCATGAGTTTGACTCTATCTGTCTTTCTGTCTCTCTCTTTCTCTCTCACTCTCTCTCTCTCTCTTTACTAACATGTAGAGATGTACTATCAAAGTCTAAATGAGTTGATTGTTGTATCTATTATACTGATGTTCCAAAAATATATTTATAATTAATGTGAGCATGTAATAAAGTTTATTTCATGTAGTTGCATAAAGCAAAACGTAGAATATATGAAGATTATTAATAATTTAAATATTAATTATTTATTATTTATTTTGTTTTTTCATTCAGTAACAAATGCTGAATATTGGTGACTGAATAAAAGTTGTATGATGAAGGGCAGAATAGTATACGGGCCTGTGTGCCCAATTCTTAACTGTTCGAAAATAAGGTATGTTCGTTCGTTCACTCTCTCTCTCTCTCTCTGACTGTCTGTCACTCTCAAACAAAATGAGAATGCACATAAGTCCATCTCCTATGTAGTCGCGTGTTCCTGTAATTCTATATACGTTATCGTACAGCAAAGAAAATCGGTTATACATACGCGTACAACAACTACAGGAAATGTTTTTCATGCAGGACAATCAAAAGTAGATAACAACACCAGTTGGTCAAAATATCCACAGGATAAGAAAAATGTACATAACACCCGTTGGTTAAAATATATACAGGACAATCAAAAGTAGATAACATCATGAATTGGTCAAAATATATCAAGAACAATCAAAAGTAGATAACAGCACCAATTGGTCAAAATATATACAGGACAATCAAAAGTAGATAACATCATGAATTGGTCAAAATATATCAAGAACAATCAAAAGTAGATAACAGCACCAATTGGTCAAAATATATGCAGGACAATCAAAAGTAGATAACAACACCAACTTATCAAAATATATACAGGAGAAGGCAAAACTAGATAACAACCCCCGTTGGTAAAACTATATACAGGAGAAGATAAAACTAGATAACAACCCCCGTTGGTAAAACTATATACAGGAGAAGATAAAACTAGATAATAACACAGTTTGGTCAAAATATGTAAAAGAGAATAAAAAAGTTGACAGTAACACCATTTGATCTATATATGTATATATATATATATATATATATATATATATATATATATGTGTGTGTGTGTGTGTGTATGCAGGAGAATAAAAACAATAGATAACACTATTTGGTCAAAATATATACAGGGAAAGAAAAAAGTACACCATTTGGGGATAATATAAGACAGGACAATAAAAAAGTAGATAACTGTACCATGTATTCAAAATATAAGGCAGGACAATAAAAAAAAAGTTGATAATAACACCCGCTTGTCAAAATATATGATAGCGATGACGAGACAGACGATAAAAAACTCCTAAGAAACATGATAATTCTGATAGCGACGATTATTCTCTCATGCATGTTCTGTTTGCATCACACAGACAAATACAGCCATTATCACACAGACAAATGTAGCCATTATCACACAGACAAATACATTCATCATCACACATAAAATATAACCATCATCACACAGACAAATACATTCATCATTACACCAACACCGACCAGCCAAACATATTCAGACACACATCTTCAGCCGTTCACGCTCAGTCTTTCTCATGTCTCAGCTGATTACTTTTTTTCTTTTTCAGATGATTACTTTCCCCTTTCTCAATTCATTACTTTCTCATTTCTGATTTTATTAGTTTCTTATTTCTCTGCTGATTTCTTTCTTATTTCTCATTTGATTAGTTTCTTTTTTTCTCAGCTGATTACTTTCCTATTTCTCATTCCATTAGTTTCTCATTTCTCAGCTAGTTACTTTCTCATCTTTCAACTGATTACTATTTTATACTCCATCCCTGTCTAGACACTAGGGTCACGTGATACGGTGACCCATTTCTCGTCCTTCCTGTAATTGTTTTTTCGTTAAATGTTGTTACCGTGCATGAACCTTTACTGCTATATCAGCTCCACCGCTATGTTATAATTTCAGTCCCCCTCTCTATTCCAGTTTCGTGACAAATGTTATTTATCAGAAAAAGAAAAATATGTGGTTATCATTCCACACAAAAAATGTTTTAAATTATATCATGAAACTTGATCTTACCTGGTTGTGTCTGCTGAGTATCAGTCTCTGATATAAAGGCTTGTAGTAGCGTCTTACTAGGATAAAAACAATGATAAATAACGTAATAAATATGATCACAACAGAGACAGAGATTATGACGGCTCTCAGTTTAAGGACGTATCTTTTACAAGTATCAGGAATGTTGACATCCATGAGGTCGGGACACTTCTTACAGAACGTCCAGTGTGATTACTTTCATCCATGTAGGTGTCCTCTTTACACGGCAGACAGGTAAGAGAGTTATCTGGGCTGTAGTAAAGATACTGATCCTCTCCACAAACTGTCTCGTAGATATGAGTTTCACTTTGGATGTAGAGATTACAAATGTACCTGTAAAGAGAATAATTCGTTATTTTTTTTTTCATTAGACATCTGCCTGTAATCAGAGCCAGCAAACACAGTTTTAGTGAGACATTTATGTCTGCCCCCCAGAAATCTTCAGAGACTCTAAATATTTTAATCCTAGTTTGTTATTCAATACAATATGTATTTTAAAAATAAGTTTTAGACACTGTATTAGTTTATGCGCCTGTGATTTAGCCTTTTCTGTTCCAAATCTTAGACTTTCTATACACACGGGAAGTAATCTTTTCTGGTAAGTGTATGCGGACAACAACAACATAATATTACATAAAATGTCAGCTTTTTAAGATTATCACTTAGCCTTTTTATTATTGTACTCAAATGTACAGAAAGCAAATTAGAGCATCATCTTTATTACGCTAATTATGAAACAAATGTTTTAATAAACTGAATTTTACTGCAGGTTATCATTTAAAAAGTGGACAATGGAGGCGTAAAACACACTTATCAGTGGAGCACAAATGTTCTCAGCCAGTCCTGCCTTGAGCAAGTTGGGAGGCATCAAACCAAGTCTTTTCTGGCTTCCTTCAGTTCCCCCTTTTGTGGGTCTCCATGTTCCTAATGACCTCCCCGTCTTTCTTTTGAGTGTCCATGTCAAGGAGGTATAGGGGTGTCTTGCTCTTTCCATTCGTAGCATGTGGTCCTGCCATTTCTATCTTCGTCTTTTGACCACCTTATTAATGTTCTCAGTGCATGTTCGTTATTTGCTTGTTTGTCTGTACATGGTCTTCCAAATGTGTGTGTGTATATATATGTTTTGTTTTTCTGAAGATCTTCCGTCAAATCCCTTCAGTCTACTTTCAGTTCTCTGATTAGTTCCCCATGTTTCCGCTGCGAATAATAAAATAAAGCGAACACTGGATTTCTAGATTCTGAACGTGAGGCTCGTATGAAGAATGGAAGATGTCCACATGTTTTATAATTATTTAAAGTCCTGAGATGCCAGTCCAGTTCTTGTGGATATTTCCTTCTCGATGTTGCTATCTGATGAAATGAGGTTTCAAGATATTTAACTTGTTGTCACTCTTCAACTTCTTTAGTCCCAGAAGATATTTTTTCCATTGATACTTGTGATCTTAGTCTAGTGTGGGTGTATATTAAGATCTAATGATCTGACAGATACAGTACACACACTTTAGTAATATATCCGGGACAAAGTGAGAATAAGGAGAACAGTTTCACGTTTTATACAAGTCTTTGGTGATGAATCCGCCTCTGAAGAGGGGCGTGTCTTCCCAGTACACACTGTTTGGTCTTCTGTAAAATTTAAAAAAAATGATATTTGATAATCTGCTTCTATTAGCACTATACTGAACTGTAGCAACCATGTCTAGCTCTCAAATAAGCAGAACGCATACATATCACACACACACACACAAACACACACACACAGAGGAAAATGTTTCTAAAAATGGCGGTGGTATGGTGTCCAGCGAAAAGAAAGTCCTAGCCACTATCATCATCAACACGTTCTAGACACATCCAGTAGATGCTCTAGTCTTCTTCTCCGTATATCCATCAGAGCACACAGAATGTTGCTCATCTAGTAGATGCTCTAGTCTTCTTCTCTGTATATCCATCAGAGCACACAGAATGTTGCTCATCTAGTAGATGCTCTAGTCTTCTTCTCTGTATATCCATCAGAGCACACAGAATGTTGCTCATCTAGTAGATGCTCTAGTCTTCTTCTCTGTATATCCATCAGAGCACACAGAATGTTGCTCATCTAGTAGATGCTCTAGTCTTCTTCTCTGTATATCCATCAGAGCACACAGAATGTTGCTCGTTTAGTAGATGTTCTAGTCTTATTCTCTGTATATCCATCAGAGCACACAGAATGTTGCTCGTCTAGTAGATGTTCTAGTCTTATTCTCTGTATATCCATCAGAGCACACAGAATGTTGCTCGTCTAGTAGATGTTCTAGTCTTATTCTCTGTATATCCATCAGAGCACACAGAATGTTGCTCGTCTAGTAGATGTTCTAGTCTTATTCTCTGTATATCCATCAGAGCACACAGAATGTTGCTCGTCTAGTAGATGTTCTAGTCTTATTCTCTGTATATCCATCAGAGCACACAGAATGTTGCTCATCTAGTAGATGTTCTAGTCTTATTCTCTGTATATCCATCAGAGCACACAGAATGTTGCTCATCTAGTAGATGTTCTAGTCTTATTCTCTGTATATCCATCAGAGCACACATAATATTGCTATCAATTCTTTGTTGACACAGTGTAGAGTGAGAGAAATAAAGACAGAACGTTCATAATGACAACATCAGGCAACTAACTAAAACGTGTTAATCGTAAGTCTTCTTTACATATCATCATCATCATCATCATCATCAGCACCATCATCGTCATCATTATCATCATCAGCACCATCCTCATCGTCATCATCAATGTATTCTATCAACATGTGTTTTTGTTATTTATAATCTTGTCCTGCACGTCTTAGTACTTCTATTAGATATGTTTATTTTCCTTGTCCAGCACTTCTTAGAACTTTCTATTAGATGTGTTTACTTTCCTTGTCCTGCACGTCTTAGTACTTTCTATTAGATATACTACTTTCCTTGTCCTGCACGTCTTAGTACTTTCTATTTGTTTACTTTCCTTGGCTTGCTTGATATTTCTGGATCATTCACTGCCTGTTAAGGACGGAGAAATAATTTTTCATTGCCATCCGTTTTTTCGTTGTCCTTTGAGTCTTCCACTGACTGTGAAACTTTTTTATTTCTATGTTTACTTTCTTGTCCTGCACGTCTCTTCTTTCAGTTTATGTTTATACTGGGTTATACTCCCTGTATAAAATGATAATATCCGTTATTTGTTAATGTTATTATTATTATTATTTGTTACTGTTATTATTATTACTGGATCGTTTTAATTGGTGCTAACTTTTAACGATATAAAATACTTGTTTATGCAGTTTCTGTTTTTTAAAATGGCTCGGCACGTAAAACGGAAAAACGGTTTTAAAATGCTGCATGTACGAAGATACGATCACAGGTAACTCTCTCACCTGTTGTCACTAATTCAGGTGTCAGAGTGTCTTGACTTCCGTCACGTGGTACACACTTAAGACCGTCTTCAGTGTCTACGACTATCATGTCCGAGTGATTACAACAGACTGTGTTGTGATACATATCACATTCACGTCCCTGATGTTCACATTTCTGACACACTAAACATTTCACTCGGTCCGTCACTAAATCTCCCGGAGAGTCTATGCAGTAGCCGGACTCACAGCCAATGATAGTTTGATGTGTGCTGTTACAGTCGTGAAGAATGGTTTGATGTGGTTTCAGATCTGAGAGCGTCTGGCAGAGTCTGCAGGCCGTGTTGTCATGTTTTCTTCTGTCATAAATGTTCCTGGAGGACACGGACTGCACTGTCTGGTTTGTGCATGTAGAAAATATCCAGGGCCACACACAACTAGACGCTCCTGACAGACATAAAACCCGTCCTTGTTTTTGACAGCGTCGTAGTTCGGTGCACCACAACAGACCGTGTCATGATAACTCTGACATGCTAGAGTTGGCTGCTCACATTCAAAACACTTATCACACTTGTCTTGCTCACGCGCGTGTTCCTGGCTCTCCTTCTATAGTATCCAGGTGTACACAAGATCTGAGCATCGTGAGTTCTGGTACATTCTGTGTGGAGAATCTCCAAGTCCTGGTCCCGTATCTGTGTACAGTTGTAGCAGTTTCTGTGAGTGTGCCACGAGTCTGGCATGAAGTTTACACCATCAGTACAAGGTAGGCAGAAATCTAGGTCATTTCTTGCTGTGACCAGGTATGTACCTGGATGACACACGTGACGTGGATAAGGCAAGGACTGAGAAGCACTGAATATAGCCAGAAAACAGACTAGCAATATCCTGCTGTGTCTGAAGCTCAGGTGACATATTCCTGATATGGCTGTAAAAAGCATCTAAAAAATAAGAAGTAAGTGTATTTTGTTAAGTGCTATCAAATTGTGAACAATAAATTCCCCACATTTCTACCAAAAAATATGAAAAAAATGTATTCACGAAAAGCTATGAATTATAAATTATTTAAATTAAAATAATAGCCTGTAATGGATTCATCATGACATTATGTGAAAAAACGATTTCTTTATTTCGTGTCACTGTTATTATTTATATTGTTTCGATGCTTAAATTATATTTGATGTGTGCTTGGGCTATTGCATTTTCTTTTTCCTCCAGGTTCTCTTTTTCCATGAAGTTTTCAAGTGAATGTCATATTTTTAACTTCTGTTTTCTCCTGTGTCTTTTCTGATGACCTTCAATAGGTCTTTTGTTTTTCTGACAGTCTAGGATTCATGTTAAATATGTCTGTGAAACCATCTCTCTGTTGCTTCCACGTTCTAGTTCCTTTGTAAGTTTAATGCCCTCGTTGTGTAAAGATAGCTACGGATTGTTTTATTTATAATGTATCGATCGCTGTTGTGTTGATCCTATATTAATCTTCCTTTGTGAAATGATTAAAGTAATACATTAGTTTGATGCAGTGTGCTTATAAGAGGAATATACATATATACATACATACGTACATACATACATACATACATACATACATACTACATACATACATACATACATACATACATACATACATACATACACACACTAGCTGAATACCCAGAGTTTCCCGGTGATTTATTTATGTAAATCAACAAAATGCTATTCACTTCCAGAACTTTCTAGAAGGTTCTACAATATTCTATTCATTTCCAGAATTTCTAGAAGGTTCTACAATATTCTATTCATTTCCAGAATTTCTAAAAGGTTCTACAATATTCTATTCATTTCCAGAACTTTCTAGAAGGTTCTACAATATTCTATTCATTTCCAGAACTTTCTAGAAGGTTCTACAATATTCTATTCATTTCCAGAACTTTCTAGAAGGTTCTACAATATTCTATTCATCTCCAGAACTTTCTAGAAGGTTCTACAATATTCTATTCATTTCCAGAACTTTCTAGAAGGTTCTACAATATTCTATTCATTTCCACAATCTTCTAGAAGGTTCTACAAAGTTAATATTGATTTCCACAACCTTCTAGAAGGTTCTACAGAGTCTAGACTTTTATACAGATTTCTATTCCTTCATTCGGACTAAACGTGGGCTTAATTGTCATCACTACTGTCACCAATTAACCTAGTGACCCCGAACACTATTGATTCGACTCTGATCTCAGCCAATTTGAACATTTTATTTTTCAACACTTCTCACCCCCCCCCCCCCCCCCCATGCCGATGGAGTCTGACCTTCCGAGTGTCACTATTTATCTGAGCGACCCCGAAAACTATGTATTCAACAGTAATATCGCTCGTTTTCGATTATTTGTACATGCCATCACCAAACACGTAGGACCCCCCTCTCCCCATGGCTGGGGCTGATCAACCACTGTATGGTCGCTCTCTGTTATGACATAAACACTCTGACCATTTTGTAAATGGACGCTGAGGTGAACAACGGTAGGGTGTCTTTCGTGAATCAGAAATCAGCTCCGTGTACAATATTTATCGTTATCAATGCTAAAGGTTCGGCAACTCAGCATCTACAACGCCATTGATCTGTGTGAGCTGACCTTTGTCCGCCACGGCCGACAATGCACAGCAGGCATAAATATCACGGGAGTTACTTCCCGTTGTTCAGTGTAATGTAATGTTTGCATCGATCGGTTTCGATAACATTCCCACCACCTAGGCCCCACAGGGGTCATAGGGACTATCTAAACCACACAGTCCAGTTTCCAAATTGTAAGTCATATGTGTGCCACGTTTGGTGAAATTGCTACAGGCGTTTCAGCGTGATGCTCTAACATACTCACACACGTTCATATATGTATGTATATATATATATATATATATATATATATATTATATATATATATATATGTGTGTGTGTGTGTGTGTGTGTGTGTATATGTGTGTGAAATTATGTCACCTGGGAATTTTTTCCTCCAGAAATGTATTTCATAAACATATTCATCTCATTTAGTATTTCATCTTTGAGAAATATTTCACTCTGGAATTTATTTTATCTTGGAATATCAATATCATCATCAAGTGCCGTGCCGATAGGCGTTGGCGGTCTTGCTTCTCTATAGATGTATATGATCTGTACGATATATACATAACCAATATAGTCACGCAGGGATTTATTGCATGTAAGAATGTAGTTAATCTTATCATTAACTGGACAATAAACGTTGACACAGAAAATGGAGGAGCGGAAATTTAAATTATATTGAAAATGAGCATTGCTTTTTTAAATGAAAAAATAAAAAAATGTTTAAAAATATAAAAAAGGACAACAACAAATAAAACCATTGTTGCAGCAGGAATATAATGAAAGACTTTTACGCGAAGAACACAACAAAATAATTGAACTCTCAAACATAAACCTAGGCAGGCAACAAATCATCACCAGATTATACGAGCCACAGAATTTCACATACCTTCCAGAAATAAAACTACAGAAATGCTCATACCTTCCTGAAAACAAACTACAGAAATTATCATACTTTCCAGAAAACAAACTACAGAAATACTCATACCTTCCAGAAAACAAACCACAGAAATGCTCATATCTTCCAGACAACAAACCACAGATATGCTCATATCTTTCAGAAAACAAATCACATAGCGCTCATAACTTCCAGAAAACAAACACAAATGTTCATTATTCCAGAAAACAAACTACATAATGCTCATATTATCCACAAAACAAATAACATAAATGCTCGTATCTTCCAGAAAACAAATCACATAAAAGCTCATATCTTAAAGAAAACAAACCACAGAATCGCTCATATCTTCCAGAAAAAAACCCAAATAAATGCCCATATTTTCCAGAAAACAAACCACAGAAACTCTCATATCTTCCAGAAAACAAACCACAGAATCGCTCATATCTTCCAGAAAAAAAAACAATAAATGCCCATATTTTCCAGAAAACAAACCACAGAAACTCTCATATCTTCCAGAAAACAAACCACAGAAATTCTCATGTCTTCCAGAAAACAAATCACAAAAACGCTCATATCTTCCAAAAACAAAAACAAAAACGGCCATATCTTCCAGATAACAAACCACAGAAATGCTCATATCTTCCAAAAAAAACCATACAAATGCTCATATCTTCCAGAAGACAAACTACAGACGTTTTCGTACCTTCCAGAAAACAAACCACAGAAATGCTCATATCTTCCATAAAACAAACCACATAAATGCTCATATCTTCCAGAAAACAAACCACAGAAACGATCATGCTTTCCAGTAAATAAAACCACAGAATTGATCATACCTTCCAGAAAATAAACCAAAGAAATGATAATACCTTACAGAAAACAAACCACATAAATGCTCATACCTTCCTGAAAACAAACTACAGAAATGCTCATATCTTCCTGAAAACAAACCACATAAATGCATATACCTTCATGAAAACAAACCACATAAATGCTCATATCCTCCAGAAAACAAACCACATAAATGCTCATATCTTCCAGAAAACAAACCACATAAATGACATACCGTCCAGAAAACAAACCACGTAAATGCTCATACCTTCCAGAAAACACTCTCTGTTTCTTGAGTAGTCAGGACGTCAGTTTCCCCACGCCAGAGATCCTTGAAGTATCTGCTTTGTTCGGGATGACACTTCTCTTCTCTCTCCATTTCAAGACCTTTCAGATTCTTCTTGTTATTGAATAGTTGTGTTGTCACATCTTTGTCCGGTGTAAAGAATAGTTGTGTTGTCACATCTTTGTCCGGCGTAAAGAATAGTTGTGTTGTCACATGTCTATCCGGCTTAAAGAATAGTTTGTTGTCACATGTCTATGCAGCATAAAGAATAGTTGTGTTTTCACATTTTTGTCCGGCGTAAAGAATAATTTGTTGTCACATGTCTATGCAGCATAATGAATAGTTGTGTTACCACATGTTTATCCAGCGTAAATAATGGTTGTGTTGTCACATTTTTGCCCGTCAGAACAAACTTGACTGGCTTGTCTGTTCTCTGAAAGTTAAATAACTTGTATTTCTCCTGTTGTATGTCTTTTTTAAAATTCCGTCTGTTGTCCAGCACTACAACCTGGCCATTACAATCTTGATGCAGCTTCTGGAAACTTTCCGTCTGTTGTCCGCACCATTCCTGTAATCTGATATTATCATCTTCTTCTTCCATAGCGACCTGAAAAATGTCCTACGCCAGTCATGACAATGATAACGTGTTTGTAGAATGTTTTACCGAGTATTTTGCTTAAACATTTTATAAGATATTCTTCTTTTCCCTAGAACCAGTTTCCAAACTGACAAAAAGGAATTCATCAGTTCTTTCAGAACACATACTACGTGCTATGTCTGGATACTTGAGCGCTGCTTCTGCTTCTCTCATTCTTTTTTTAGGGAAAGCTGCTTCCAGAACTGAATCTTCCTTGAACCTAAAAATAAAGTGTCCATATCTTATACAAGATTTTCTTTGTCTCAGATTGTTGGAGCGTGACTTGAACAATTTCTTGCTGAGTACAG
Source organism: Achatina immaculata (assembly GCA_009760885.1). Classification (NCBI taxonomy): domain Eukaryota; kingdom Metazoa; phylum Mollusca; class Gastropoda; order Stylommatophora; family Achatinidae; genus Lissachatina; species Lissachatina immaculata. The sequence goes on from CM019698.1 coordinate 30,480,581, forward strand.
AGTTACATGTTTGGCTTAATATATCCCTTGTTTTCCCACTTAACATGACATTCACATCTTAGCTTGTGAAATTTTTTAAAAAGAAAGGCAATCACGTATGTTACGGCTAATTATTGAAGTACCTTTTTATATACCACCTCCATATTGCATCTTGCTTACAACATGGATGTCTACAGAAGAGCTATTAACCAGGCAAAATTCAGCTAGGGACATGCAAATGACTGACTGATAAGTTTCATAAAATGAAAAACAAAAATATTAGGAATGAACAGTTCCCTATAATTATCAATTAAGAAGGAACATGAATATTGGAAACATACATTTGAAATCCAGTCAAACAAATGGAAGGAAGAAAAGCATCAGTATCGTACAACAACACAAGGGAAGTAACTATGATATTATTTTAGTTATTTTCAAACTGGTTTTGTTTCCCTTCTCCTTGACTGCAATGATAAGTGACCCAGTTCATTAAACAAGAAATACCCCCTCTCCCCGCCCCCCCCCCCCTTTTAAACCTGCAACTGTGTACGATGTTAAAACAGCAATGATAAAACATACTGATAAATAATAACTTAAAGAGCATATTTATATACACAAAACAGGGAATGAAAAGGAACAGTATACACTAATGAAATACAATAAAAAGAAATGTATTTTGTTTAGCTAAATCTATAGCACTAGGCAGCTTGGTTAGATACATCTATAACACCAAGTGGCTTTGTTAGCTACATCTATAACACCAAGTGGCTTTGTTAGCTACATCTATAACACCAAGTGGCTTTGTTAGCTACATCTATAACACCAAGTGGCTTTGTTAGCTACATCTATAACACCAAGTGGCTTTGTTAGCTACATCTATAACACCAAGTGGCTTTGTTAGCTACATCTATAACACCAAGTGGCTTTGTTAGCTACATCTATAACACCAAGTGGCTTTGTTAGCTACATCTATAACACCAAGTGGCTTTGTTAGCTACATCTATAACACCAAGTGGCTTTGTTAGCTACATCTATAACACCAAGTGGCTTTGTTAGCTACATCTATAACACCAAGTGGCTTTGTTAGCTACATCTATAACACCAAGTGGCTTGGTTAGCTAAATTTATAACACCAAGTGGCTTTGTTAGCTAAATCTATAACACCAAGTGGCTTTGTTAGCTAAATCTATAACACCAAGTGGCTTGGTTAGCTAAATCTATAACACCAAGTGGCTTGGTTACTGGGTAAAGCTGGGGCGACCATCCCCAAACCAGCGCGTCACAGGTGGCGGATGGTGAAAGTCCTCCAGATATGGAGGATCCCTGTGAATAAGGAGTTGTCCAAATAAGCAGGCGCGGACCAACTGGCGGTAGACTCAGAGAACGAGGTGGGGTAGTAGGTGGCTCTACTACTCCTATAAAGTGCCTCAGGTGCTCAGTGAAGGGATATACCAGGCGGGTCAGAGGCGCCTTAAACCTCTCGCTCCCGCTGCCTTGCGGGTAGGACAGAGTCCAAAGGCTAGCGGAGAGTCCGTACACAAACCGACAGAAGGTAACAGGAAAACACTGTTGTAATTCTCAAGAATAATTATGCTTAAACAGAATAATCGATTCATCATGAACGACGTTAATGGATGTTCCTCTGGAACAGCCTCGTCCGGTAGGGCAGCTCACGAGCCACAGGTGAGGCCAGATCGTCATCAAGCTACTGGTGGCAAAACTAACCAGGTTACTGAATGACATTTACAACAGTGGTTATATTCCCAGTGACCTGATTAAATCCACGTTTATAGCACTACCAAAGAAACCAGGTGCAAAGGAATGTGACGAACACCGGACTATCAGCCTCTCATGTCACATAACGAAGCTACTTCTGAGAATAATTATGAGAAGAACAAGGAAAAAGATAAAAATGGAAATAGCAGATGAACAGTTTGGATTTGTTGAAGGAAAGGGAACACACAATGCCATTTATGCTTTACGAACAATAACAAAAAGAGATTTAGAAGTACAGAAAGATCTCTACTTATGCTTCATTGATTACACCAAGGCATTTGACAAAGTGAAACATAATGAAATTATTAAAATGCTTGAAGACATCAATATAGACATCAAAGACATGAGGATTGCAAAACATCTATACTGGCAGCAAGAAGCAGCAATTCGAGTTGAAAATATAATTGGAAAATATCAACTTATAAAACAAGGGGTGCGGCAAGGATGTGTACTATCTCCAGAACTTTTTTCTCTGTATAGCGAGAATATTTTAAGAACAATCATCACAGAAGCAGGCATAACAATTGGAGGATACAATATTAACAACCTTCGGTATGCTGACGACACAGTACTGGTAGCTGAGAACCAACAAGACCTGCAAAATCTGTTGGATAAAGTCGCCAAAGAAAGTGAACAGAAAGGCCTTACTTTGAACATCAAAAAGACAGAGACTATGGTTATATCTAAGAAACAGAATCCACCAGCATGCAGTATTAAATTAAACGGAACTATTCTAAAGCAGGTGCAGAAATTCCAATACCTTGGAGCAGTAATAACTTTAGATGGGAAATGCAGAACAGAAATTACGAACAGAATAGGCCAAGCAAAGACTGCGTTTCAGAGAATGAGAAACATATTAAAAACACATCCTTATCAATGAATATTAGAAAACGAGTCCTAAAATGCTATATTGAACCTATCTTGTTATATGGAAGTGAATCATGGACAATAGACAAGTCTGCACAAAAATCATTGGAAGCAGCAGAAATGTGGTTTATTAGAAGAAGTTGCGAATCCCTGGACAGCAAAATAACTAATGAAGAATGTAAGAGAAGAGCTGAAGAGACAAAAATCCTTGTCAAAAAGATAAGAAAAAGACAATGTACTTCATAGGACATGCAATGAGAAGAGGGGGTATTGAAAATATTATAACAATAGGAAAAATAGAAGGAAGCAGATCAAGAGGAAGACCAAGAGAAATGATACTGGACAGTCTGGCGGGATGGTGTGAGAGGAGATCACCAACTGAATTGATGGCCTGCATGAAGGATCGGATACTCTGGAGAATCATAATAACCAACGCCAGTCGGCACGGCACATGATGATGATGATGGCTTGGTTAGCTACATCTATAACACTAAGTGGCTTGGTTAGCTACACATATAAAACCAAGTGACTTGGTTAGCTAAATCTATAACACCAAGTGGCATGATTAGCTACATCTATAACACCAAGTGGCTTTGTTAACTACAGCTATAACACCAAGTGGCATGGTTTGCTACATCTATAACATCAACTGACTTGGTTATCTACATCTATAACACCAAGTATCATGGTTAGCTACATTTAATACACCAAGTGGCATGGTTAGCTACATCTAAACACCAAGTGGTATGGTTAGCTACATCTATAACGTCATGTGACATGGTTAGCTAAATCTATAACACCAAGTGGTATGGTTAGCTACATCTATAACACGAAGTGGCTTGGTTAGCTACATCTATAACACCAAGTGGCTTGGTTAGCTTCTTCTATAACACAAATTGGCTTGGTTAGCTAAATCTATAGCACCAAGTGGCATGGTTTGCTTAATCTATAACACCAAGGCTTTGTTAGCTAAATCTATAACAGCAAGTGGCTTGGTTAGCTACATCTATAACACCAAGTGGCTTGGTTAGCTAAATCTATAAAACTTGGTGCTCGGTATGCAACATCTATAACACCTGGTGGCTTGGTTAGCTACATCTATAACACCAATTGGCTTGGTTAGCTAAATCTAAACAGCAAGTGGCTTGGTTAGCTACATCTATCACACCAAGTGGCTTGGTTAGCTAAATCTATAACAGCAAGTGGCTTGGTTAGCTACATCTATAACACCAAGTGTCTTTTTTAGCTACATCTATAAAACTTGGTGCTCGGTATGCAACATCTATAACACCTGGTGGCTTGGTTAGCTAATTCTATAATACTAGGTATCTTGATTAGCTAAACTATAACATCCGACGGATTGGTTATCTATAACAGCAGACTTGGTTGGCTACATCTGTAACACCAGGTGACTTGGTTTGATTCATCAATAACACTAGTTGACATGGTTAGCTACATCTATAACATCAGGTAGCTTGGCTAGCTATATCAGTGACATCAGGTGACTTGTTTAATTATATCTAAAACAACAATATATTGGTTAGCTATATCTATAACATCAGATGGCTATGTTAGCTACATATAACAATTGGCTTGGTTAGCTACATCTGTAACAACAGTTGGATTGGTTAGCTAAATCTATAACATTAGTTGATTTGATTGCCCTGAGACCTATATAAATAAAAGGCTTACACAGTAACCTTCAGATATAATTTCTGCCCACCACAGATATAAACTTTCTTCTTCTTGTATCAACTTCAACCTTCTTGTACCGCTAGATCCACATAAAGAATTGTTCTTTCAGTGTAGACTCCAGCTACTCACAGGAGATAGACTCGCTGGTCAGTGCTCACTTCAGATATACGTGCTGCTTCTTTCTAGATAAAAACATGTGTCCAATTAGCTGAGACGTAAGATGTTGTAACTTGAAGTATCACAGAGTAACATGCTGTAACATGAAGTAACATAAAGTAACATGTCGCAACATGAGGTAACACATCGTAACACATTGTAAGACATCGTGACATGAAGTAACCTGCAGTAAGACGTCGTTACATGAAACAACATGTTGTAACTTGAAGTAACATGAATTAATATGAAGTAACATGAAGTAACTTGTTGTAACACGACGTAACTGTTAATTCAAGGATGAGTCACGTGACAACAGAAAGAAAAACTGACAATGACCTATGAAACGACACAGAAACCATGGAACTTTAATAATAATGAGGAATGTTTGAGACGCATATACAGAGAGTCTTATGTGGAGAATGTACCTTGTATGTATATACAATGTAGACACTGAACTTGGCTTTTAGAGCTCCAACTTGACGTCACTTCCTTTAGCCTGTAGACCTGTACCTACAGAGTCTGGCTGAATGTAAGTCCTGGTGTCTTTGTACTTTGTCCTCGTTCTTGCTTATAGTCTCAACCGGTCCTGCTAGACAGTAAAAACGTACTAGTTAGAGGCTAGGGTTTACTTGACCATATGTCTTCTTCTTCTTCTGCTTTTTCGTCGCCCCGTGATCCTGCTGAATTTACTCCTGTGGTATTCGATGTGGACCGTGCCCCTCATGGTCCCCGAGAGACCCACAAGAGAACCCCGAGAGGATCACAAGAGGTTCAGAGTATCGCGTGGTTTGGGCCTGAATTCTTGATGGGTCGCAGAAGCGGGACTGCGAGACACCGTGGTTTTCGTTGCATCAGTTTTATATAGAGTTGGACTTTCTCATCGGAAAACTTCGACATATATTGGATATCAGTATATTCCCGTCGAGTGAGAGGTGGTTGCCTATCTAGATTGCCCTGGTCCAGTGTCTCCGACTTCAGCATTTTGTGGTCGTGGCCGCTATCCTTACTAGTTGTGACCAGGACGGAGCTGTTGTCCAGGAGGACGAATCCTCGCTACTAGTAAGTTTCACTTCTGGGTTGAACCGGATTAGGCGTATTATCCCAGTATGGGCGTGTTTAGGTCGTGATCGACTTCTAGAGCAGAGGTACCGTGACATAAGCAGTCATAAAAGTTCACCCCTGGTTAAGTCGGTTTAGGTTTATTTCACCAGTATGGGTATATAACGGACGTGGCCAGCCTATAGGGCAGACGTGCTGTGGTATGAGTAGCTCTCGCTGCGAGACTACTGGACATATCGATTAAGCACCGCTTTATCTTTCCATCACCTTTTGACATCGGCGCCGCACGGCAACCCTATTTACTTTTTGGCATTTTCTTCATGAATGACTGAAGTAAGATGGACAGGTGCAGGGAAGATAAACTCAGATAAATATACAATAATATATTCAGGAAGTGAGAAACATGAACGAGGAGTAGGAATTATATTTGATGAACAAACCGCAAGGACAATTGTACTATATTTGAACATCTCGGACCGAGTCCTGCTAGCCCAACTGAAGTGACAACCAATAAACATAAATATATACAAGTGTACGCTCCAACATCTGAAAGCTCTGAAGAAGAAATACAGCTATTTTAAATGACATAGAGACAGCACAAACACACAAAGTCACCTGAAGTTACCATAGTCATGGGGGATTTTAATGCCAAAGTTGGTAAGGAAGAACTTCAGACATCGTTTGTGACTATGGACTGGGGAGAGGAATGACAGAGGTATAAATTAATTGAATGGGCAAGATACACAGCATGGTTGTAGGAAACACCTGGTTTTTAAACAAATCCTCGAAGACTGGCAACGTGGTGCAGCCCAGACAAAAAAGTATTTTAACCCGATAGACTACATATTAATCAACAAACGATTCCGCAATGTATTAATGACAACAAAAACCATGCCAGGAGCTGGCTGCAATAGTGACCATGATCCACTCTGTGGAAAAAGTTAGAATAAAGCTAAGAAAGCAGGCAGAAAAGTGAGAAACATCAAACTGAATACAGAACTTCTTAAAAACGACAGGTAAGAGGTAGAAAGTGTTGCTATTTATGTAGGTCAACACCTCTCACACACACACACACACACACACACACACACACACGTGAGACTCGCGCCTCATCGTACACGCCTGAAGCAACCTTCTACTCTACCTTGCCCATCGTGTGCTGGAAGTTTTGTGTGCCTGAGATTTAGTACATATATAGTGTTATTTTATGATATCTTTGGTTGTTCCTTTCCTGCCTTCTCCAACAAACACGCAGAGGATTTAGGTACAACATATAGCAGTATATTGAATGTTAGGATGTAAGATAGATAACATATCTGAGAATTGGAATATTTATATAAAATGAGTTATCTTCTAAAGTAATCAGCTGTTTGTGAGTAGAGTCCATCTCCTGTGTCTAGGGTTGCACGAGGTTCACGGATGGGGAATGACAGGAAAAAGGTCAGGTGAGAGAGAAATCATATGACTAAGAGACAGTTGTGTTTTGTGTATCGTCTGAGTTAGACGTAGATTAGGCTGTTAGAAATGTTGTTGCTTAACTACTCCCGTGCCATAGTCGCTATAATGAGATTTGATTTTCCAGTTACTGAGTTGCGTGCCATAGTCGCTATAGTGACAATTCATTTGTTTCAATAAAACCAATTGGTGTAACATTTATATTGTACGTAATTTTTCGCGTTTCCGGTGACACTTTTCAAAATGGTGAAAGAGTCCTTAGTTACGAGCGATACCGAACGTGAAAAAGGAAGAGAAACATCGAAAGTTTTCAATTTTTGACGATGTAGATAGGGGTATGGACATGGTCTGTGACCACCCCACTGCTCTTAAATGTATCCCAAGTAGATCAAGACATATTAGACGACTTTAGAAATAGTTTGTATGTTATTTCAGACATTAATTTAGCGAGAATGCAACATAGAATCATAATATGAGATCGAGAAGTAGATCTACACATCTCGGGTGGTAAGTACTGTAGATCTAGACATAGCTGATGGTGAGCTGGGCACAATCATTGTCTAAAAACATCACATTACTTCTTTTTTCCTAAAAAAACTCTGCATTTATGAAATCTCCATACATTTAGTTATACTTTAGAAACAGCAGAGAAAGCAGCATATACAAATGACATGAAAACCATATCTAAAATCACAAAGCAGATGACAGGTAACTTCAACACAAGATATGAAAGTACAGTAATAACACAAAATGGACAACTGGTCAGTGGAGAAAGAGAAAAAATTGAAAGATGGAGGGAACACTTTAACACCCTACTAAACAGAACACAAGCAGCACAAACAATAGACATACCTGAAGCAAAAATGGAACTAAACATCAATACAGGACCAATAACAATAAATGAAGTAAAGGAGGCGATAAAGAAGCTAAAATCAGACAGGGCACCAGGTGAAGATGAAGTGACTGCGGAGATGTTGAAAGCAGAAGAAACAGAAACACCAAAACAACTTTGCCGGATAATACAACAAATTTGGGATTTAGAAAAAGCCCCAGAGGAGTGGAAAACTGGTCTTATAGTAAAACTACCAAAGAAGGGCGACCTCAGAGATTGCGGGAACTGGAGAGGCATTACCCTACTGCCTCTCACCAGTAAAGTATTTTGCAGAATAATCATCAACAGAATTGTACCAACACTTGAGGAAAAACTTCGGAAAGAGCAGGCAGGATTTAGGAAAGGAAGATCATGCATAGACCACATTTGTACTTAGACAAATATTAGAACAGGCAAATGAGTGGCATAGCACAACATATGCATTATTCATAGATTTTGAGAAAGCCTTTGACAGTGTCAACAGAGATGCACTGTGGAAAATCCTAAGATGGCATGGCCTCCCCCATAAATTAGTTAATGTAATCAAAGCCCTATACGAGGGTTTTCAGTACAAAGTTATCTGTGGAGAACATACCTCCAGCAGCTTTAGGGTACAAACAGGAGTGAAACAGGGATGCGTACTATCACCAACATTATTTATCTTGGCAGTAGACTGGTTAATGAAGGAGGCAACATCAGACAAACGCAGAGGATTACAATGGACCCTTAACACAGTGCTGGAGGACCTTGACTTTGCCGACGACATTTGTCTATTATCAAGCAGTCACAAAGATATGCAAGATAAAATAAACAAGCTAACTCAGAATGCAAACAACATAGGACTAAAGATCAACGTAGGAAAGACAAAGTTAATGAAGGAAAATGTGAACAACAGAAATGTACTCAGAGTAGATAACAAGTTAGTGGAGGAGGTCAACGAATTTGTATACCTTGGCAGCAGAGTAGTAGAAAATGAAGACAGCACAGAGGACATCAACAGCAGACTTACTAGAGCAAACCAGGCTTTTGCAATGCTGCAGAATATATGGAAATCAAATAAACTAAGCATAAATATGAAAATCAGGATATTTAAGAGTAATGTTCTAAGTGTACTACTCTATGGAAGCGAATGCTGGAAAATCACCAAAACCATAGAAAACAAGTTGAATTCTTTCCAGACTAAATGTTTTCGAAGAATTAAAAAAATATTTTGGCCAAACACCATAAGAAATAACATCTTATTAGCAGAAATGCAGATGAAACCACTGACAACAATTATTGAGGAAAGACGCTGGCAATGGTTGGGACATGTGCTCCGAATGACTGACAACTCACTACCAAAAATAGCACTAAGATGGACACCACAGGGGAGCAGAAGTAAGGGTAGACCAAAATAGACATGGAGAAGAACAACAGAAAGGATGTTGAGCAATAGAGAGCTCACCTGGGCAAGAGCAGAAAAAAAGGCGAAGGACAGGCATTTGTGGAAAACCCTTGCGGAAGCCCCATGTGCCCTGGGCACTTAAGGTTCAGAGAGAGAGAGTTATACTTTGAAACATAATAAGTACACGGAAGTACATGTAAATATTGTTTTCCTTTCCATTTTACAACTATATCCACTGTGCAAATCAAGACCCGCGCTTTTTGTGTGGCACGAATGGAATGTCCGCGTTTTTTTCGTGTGCACGGGAAGAGTTAAGAAATAGATGTAGAATAGAGTGTGTTAGATGTTCAGATGGCGACAGTAGTCTACCGGAAACATAACTTGGAGATATCCAGTCTTGTGTCCATGGATTTTGTTGATGCTTTTGTCATTCTCGTCAAATCGCTCATGGACTCATCGACACCCCGTGCATCATTAAAGTCATTTCAACTGTAAAGTTGCTGCTTCTGTATTACTATTTCCACTAAGAGAGAATGAACCTGGGAGCAAGTAAGTCTGTGAAGTGAGTAACAAAATAGACTCAAAATAACGTAGAATAGTAATGTAAGAAACAACGTTATTCCGGTGTACAGTAAGGAAGTATACACACAGAAGAGCAGAAGAATGAATCACCGCCGAGTAACCTACTTTAACATTTAGTGTCAGAGAAGACTGACACAGTGAAGAGAGAAGAATACCGGTAACAGGAGACAACACAATAAAGAGAGAAGATCACTGGCAAGAGGAGACAACACAGTAAAGAGAGAAGAATACCGGCAACAGGAGACAACACAGTAAAGAGAGAAGAATACCGGCAACAGGAGACAACACAGTAAAGAGAGAAGAATACCGACAACAAGAGACAGCACAGTGAAGAGAGAAGAATACCGACAACAAGAGACAGCACAGTGAAGAGAGAAGAATACCGACAACAGGAGACAACACAGTAAAGAGAGAAGAATACCGACAACAGGAGACAGCACAGTAAAGAGAGAAGAATACCGACAACAAGAGACAGCACAGTGAAGAGAGAAGAATACCGACAACAAGAGACAGCAAAGTGAAGAGAGAAGAATACCGACAACAAGAGACAGCACAGTAAAGAGAGAAGAATACGACAACAGGAGACAGCACAGTAAAGAGAGAAGAATACCGACAACAAGAGACAGCACAGTGAAGAGAGAAGAATACCGACAACAAGAGACAGCAAAGTGAAGAGAGAAGAATACCGACAACAAGAGACAGCACAGTAAAGAGAGAAGAATACCGACAACAAGAGACAGCACAGTAAAGAGAGAAGAATACCGACAACAAGAGACAGCACAATAAAGAGAGAAGAATACCGACAACAAGAGACAGCACAGTAAAGAGAGAAGAATACCGACAACAAGAGACAGCACAGTAAAGAGAGAAGAATACCGACAACAAGAGACAGCACAGTGAAGAGAGAAGAATACCGAGAACAAGAGACAGCACAGTAAAGAGAGAAGAATACCGACAACAAGAGACAGCACAGTGAAGAGAGAAGAATACTGGCAACAGGAGACAACATAGTGAAGAGAGAAGAATACCGGCAACAGGAGACAACACAGTAAAGAGAGAAGAGCACGGGCAAGAGGAGATAACGAGTAAAGAAAGAAAAGCACAGACTAGAGGAGATAACCAGTAAAGAAAGAAGAGAACGGACAAGAGGAGATAACCAGTAAAGAAAGGAAAGCACGAACAAGAGGAGATAACACAGTAAAGAGAGAAGAGCACGGGCAAGAGGAGATAACCAGTAAAGAAAGAATAACACGAGCAAGATGAGATAACATAGTAAAGAGTGAAGAGCATAGACAAGAGAAGACAACACAGTAAAGAAAAGACAAGGTGATTAAGACATAACAACATATTATGACGCGGGACAACAAAGTTAGAGTCTTCGTACTTTCATGTATTCCCAGGCTTTTTTTTTCTAGAATTTGTCTTTCCTTGAGTATCTCAATCTACCTTACCTTGTTAAAAACATTTATTTATCTGTCTCGAGGAACGTAAAAATGTGAGAAACCTGTAAATTTTGACACAGTAAATCATGTAAAATTACGAAAACTGTAAAGACAGTAACGTATTTACATGAAATTCTTGAATAAATGTAAATATAACGCACAACATATACATAATAAAAATATTAATATTTTACAACGGTAACATATTTTTCGATTACTGTAAATTTTATAATTCAGTTCTGACATAGAGAGCTAGATAAATTAGCATCAAAATATGACTAAATAAATAAATACATTTTAAAGCAATATTTCTTATATCTTATATCCTTCCCGTGCCGTTAGACGTCACATAGGGCTCGCAAAGTAGTTCGCCAATTTTTCCTGTCCTCGGCGAGTCTTTCAACCTCATCAAAGGATTTTATGCCTGTTAACTTGGCCTCTCTTAATAATGTCCTCTTCAGAGTTTCACGCGGTCTGCCTCTTTTTCTTCGGCCTGTTGTGTTCCACTTGATAGCTTGTTTTGGGATTCTCTGATCATTTCTTCTCATCAAGTGACCAACATATGTCCATCTCCTTTTCCTGATCACCCATGAGACTGGTTGTTGTTCAGTCATCTGTCTTATCTCTGCATTGTTCTTGAATTCATTCCACTTGATGCCGAGTATTTTCCTTAGGCATTTGTTTTCAAAAGAGTCTAATTTCTTGTCTATTTCTTAGTGTTTTCCAGCTTTCACATGCATAATGAGGGTGGATATTACATTTGAATTGAATAGTCTTAACTTGGTTTTTGTGCTTATAACTTTTGAATTCCATATGTTCTCAAGATTCTTGAAGATTGATGCTGCTTTTGCAATTCTGATCCTAACTTCCTTTCTAGTGTCACCATCCTGGTCTATGTAGCTGCAATAGCAGTAGTTGTAGTAGCAATATTTGGATTCTATAAAACATGTATGTTGATAAAGATGGACGCTTGTTTTAAAACTAGATAAATTACATCTGGAGCTAAATAACAGCAATGAAAAGGAGAAAACAAATCTCGTATATAATTAAGAAAACATATTTTAAAATCAAACAAAAGATGAAAAAGAGATGTATCACCACAACATCTTGGAAATGGAAAACTTTTCCTGGTCAAAATGTATGGTAGTATGTATGACAAGAAACAAGGATAGTAAACTAAATGTACACGTTATACGTGTAAGATAACAAGAATAACATTGTTACATATATGTTACTACTTCTTGTATTGCCTGTGTGAATAAGAGTGGAATGTGAATGTTTCGTTGTTTTTGTTTTCAGATTTGTTGTTTGAGCTTTAGAAATGTTTGTTATATGAATAAATGATTTTTGCTCTGTGAAGTTGAATATCTGGAACAGAGTGAAAGTTGCAGGACAAAGGACATAAGTTAGAAGGGTTTGCGTGTTCAGTTCTTTACATTTTCAAAACATAGCTCGTTGTTATTCTCGTTCTCTTTTCTCTCTCTCTCTCTCTCTCTCTCTCTCTCTATCTATCTATCTCTATCTCTGTCTCTCTACTTCACACCCCCCTCCCTCAGAAAATAAAGCTCCTATTATTGATAATGACATCTATAAAACATTACGTGTCAGTTATCATCAGTTCCCTGTGTCTTGTCTCTGGTCTCCAGGTATAAATGCACCAGGTAAGCAAACCCATGGAGTCTCACTCTACAAAACAAAGATGTCTGTGCTAGTGGGATCCTGCTGTTATCTGTTCTAATCAGCCTCATAAAACAGGCTGTTGTGTTTGTACTGCCTGCAGGATCCCAACAGGATCAGTTTTCTATTGTGTTCATGGATTTTTTTTCATCCATATTTTTGTGTTTGATCGGCATTATAGTGGAGCCTGTGGAGAGTTGACTGTCTCAAATATTTTACATCAATTCTAGGATTCTTTCTACAACGATCCACATCCAATCTGGGGAGATTCTTTTCTCAGTTTCAGTACCAGTGTGAAATTGGTTCAAAGCAGTTATATCAACATAACATTTCATGTAAACAGGTATATCAACACAACAGTCGATGTAACCAGCTAGATCAACATAACAATAGATGTAACAAGCGAAATCAACATAACAGTCGGTGTAACCAGCTAGATCAACATAACAGTAAATGTAAACAGCTACAGCAACATAACAGTAAATGTAATCAACTAGATCAGCATAACAGTCACTATAATCAGCTAGACCAACATAATATTCAAAGTAATCAGCTAGATCAACATAACAGTCAATATAATCATCTGGTCTAACATAACATTCAAAGTAATCAGCTAGACCAACACATCATTCAAAGTATTCAGCTTGACCAAAATATCATTTATATTTATCAGCTAATTCAGCATATCATTCTAGATAATCATTTAGATTATCATAACATTTAAAATAATCAGATAGTTCAACAATCAATTCTTCGTTAGCAGCTATAACAAGATAACATTTATAGTAATCAGCTAGTTCAATATACATTTCTAGGTAATAAGCTAGACCAACATAACATTTAAAGTAATAAGATAAATCAATATAACATTTAAAGTAGTCAGATAGATAAATATAAGATTTAAAGTAATCAGCTAGATCAATATAACATTTAAAGTAATCAGCTAGATCAACAAAATATTTAAAGTAATCAGCTAGGTCAATATAAGATTTCAAGTAAATAGCTAAATAAATATAACATTTAAAGTAATCAGCTACATCAATATAAGATTTAAAGCAAACAGCTAGATCTATATAAGATTTAAAGTAATAAGCCAGATCAGTATAAGATTTAAACTAATCAGCTGGATCAATATAAGATTAAAAGTAATCAGCTGTATCAGTATAAGATTAAAAGTAATCAGCTAGATCAACACGACATTTTGCGTTAATTAGCTCAGAGAAAATGCTGTTTTTTTAAAATTAATTTCTGTATAGGCCATAAGTCCTCGTCAAACTCAATGCTGGCTGTTCTAAAAATGACATGCAATAAAATTGATTAAAAAATGTTTCTCTAATAATAGTTATTCTTTTTAAACACGTGGGAAGCAAAACGTAAACGTTCCAAATGTATTTCAGTATGTCGCAGTCTAATAACCATTCAATGTTTGGATTATTACTTCTTATTGTCGTCTTTGATTTATTAAATAGATCACTTACTATGTTCTTTCTCATTTGTTTCATATATTACATAGGTAATATATGGTCTTCTATAGTTTGTTAAACAGATTAATTCTTATAGTTTTCTGTGATTTGTGAAACAGATCTAGATATATCCAGAAAGTATCACATATTTTCTATCTCTCAGATCTGGAGTTGTAAATCTCACCAAATCTACATATGAAGATTGGTATTATCTCCTTTCTCATGCCCTATACAAATTTTCTTGGTATCTCTGTACAACTGTAGGTATCTATCAACAGTTAAGATGATGTTAGATAATTTTAGCTAAGCATACACAACATAAAAGACGATGACCTAGACTTACTTAGAGAAGAGAAATTATGACAGTGCTCAGGGACAAGGGATGCACATGGAAGGAAGCAGAGAATAATTCCAAGAACAGGGATGTCAGGAGAGCCTTTATCCGTGGCCTATGCTCTTAAGGAAGTGAAAGTCGATGATGATGATAATGATGATGATGATGATGATGATGATATTGCATAACATCTTATATCTTATCTTATATCTTATCTTATATCTTATATCCTTCCCATGCCGTTAAACGTCACATAGGGCTCGCAAAGTAGTTCGCCAATTTTTCCTGTCTTCAGCGAGTCTTTCAACCTCATCAAAGGATTTTATACCTGTTAATTTGGCCTCTCTTAACAATGTCCTCTTCAGAGTTTCACGTGGTCTGCCTCTTTTTCTTCGGCATGTTGTGTTCCACTTGATAGCTTGTTTTGGGATTCTTTGATCATTTCTTCTCATCAAGTGACCAACATATGTCCATCTCCTTTTCCTGATCACCCGTGAGACTGACTGAATAAGACATAATTCTAACCCTAACATGTACTTGACCGTCTTCCATTCAATTCTTTCCTTACTCGATGATTATTTCTATCTCAGGTGACATTAACCTCCGTAATTTCATTATCATTTGACATTTTGAAAGTAAGAGTCGAAGTTATAAAATAATATTAAACACCGAACAAGGAATATACAGGGAACTATAGAATAGTAAATGATATAACAATAGAATAAAAGTTAAACGTTAAAATGAATAACAAAAATAAGACTTGTGCCAAAAGGAAGTGCTCATAGTTATCCATAAACAACTTTTTAAAAAATAAGTTTAAATGAGACGCCAGATATAACAGTATATGTTATAGTGAAAGGGAGTTTAGCAAGTTTAGAAGAATATGTCCAAATATATGAGACATAAGTCCAAGAGACTGTTCTGGCAATATTTTGAGACGCATAATGACATATTGTCTGTGTACGTTAATTAGACCACGGATTTGACATAATGATTAGCTTGAAGGTTTCTACTAGAGCAAAAATTCTGGCCAAAAGCAGGGACATGGATTATGGTCAAAGAAAGGTGACTCGTGTAAATCTTTTGAGTGAAATGAAATTATTATTGTTACTTAATTCCCTTGAATATTATTGATGATTCAGTGGAGAAAATTCTGCATGTGCCAGGAGTGTACCTCATGTTTGTCTAGAAGGTCTAGTACGTGGACATAGGAAGGAGGTGATTACAAGTTTGAGGCAGCCGAGAGATATGTTCTATCGAGTTAGGAGGTATCGTTTTGGTTAGTAATGTAAATATAAAACTAGTGATTGTCAGCGTAATTATAATGTTTGTGGTTAAGAGAAGTTTTGATAGAAATATTGTGTAATGCATTTAGTATCCTGTGGCGGCTATCTTTAGGTGAGATGTAAGACGTCTGGATTTTCTTGTTATTCTATTCAGTTTCAGATATAACATCGCATATGTTCACTAGCATGAATTCGTCAGCCAGCATCATTATCATGTGGCGTTTACAAAGTCGAGTGCAGTCATTTTTATTAGTTCCACTTTATGATCAGTATCCAGGCCACAGTTAACACAGGAAACGCGTGAGGGAAATTCTAGAACTGGACGTGGAAACAAGGATTGTGAAAAAATAAGGATTGTGGAAAAACAAGGATTGTGGAAAACAAGGATTGTGGAAAAGTCATGGAGAGTAGCCTGAGCTCGGAATGCATGCAGAGAGCATGAACAGTGAGAACAAACCGGGAAGTGTTAGGTCAAATCTTAGACTATTTAACTCGGGAGCTTTGTAAAGAGAAAGAGGAAGATTGTCAAGGTCTGAAGGTTTTGCTGTTTTTTGATGTTTAAAAGTGTAAGTTTTTGACGTGTTTGATCTTCAGATAATTTTTGTTAGATGTTGGCAGAGATGTAGAGAGTCATTTCCACGAGTTAGTTTTTCAGCTCGGACAAATTGTTAGGATGTAATTCAGTTGGGGTTTTGTCCATGTCTTGGTTAGGGTTAAGAAAATTGTTAGGATGTAATTCAGTTGGGGTTTTGTCCATGTCTTGGTTAGGGTTAAGAAAATTGTTAGGATGTAATTCAGTTGGGGTTTTGTCCGTGTCTTGGTTAGGGTTAAGAAAATTGTTAGGATGTAATTCAGTTGGGGTTTTGTCCGTGTCTTGATTAGGATTAAGAAAATTGTTAGGATGTAATTCTGTTGGGGTTTTGTCCGTGTCTTGATTAGGATTAAGAAAATTGTTAGGATGTAATTCTGTTGGGGTTTTGTCCGTGTCTTGATTAGGATTAAGAAAATTGTTAGGATGTAATTCAGTTGGGGTTTTGTCCGTGTCTTGATTAGGGTTAAGAAAATTGTTAGGATGTAATTCAGTTGGGGTTTTGTCCGTGTCTTGATTAGGGTTAAGAAAATTGTTAGGATGTAATTCAGTTGGGGTTTTGTCCGTGTCTTGATTAGGGTTAAGAAAATGTGGTGTAGTTGTTCACATGATTAGTTTTCTGAGAGTGAAGTAAATAGTTGTTTTGATGTTGTTTACTTCATTATTCCTATTGGCGAATAATTATTATCGCCGGGGAAACATTTGTATTGATCTTGTTGTACATTGTTTCTTTTCCAGGCATTTGAGTTTCACTCTCATATTCTTCATCCTTATTTTATCATACACTAAATGTCACACTTGATAGTACAACTCAGATGCTTGTCATTGACTGAGTTGTATTGTCAGTTCTGGAATGATTGACAGTAGCATATCAATTTCTGTCCTAAGTTGCGGTTGTCTCAAAGTAGTGTACTTATATGTGTGTGTGTGTGTGTGTGTGTGTGTGTGTGTATGTCTGGGAGTGTTACTCAGCGAATAGTTCAGTAATAATTGCTTTAACTGGTCTACTCTTATATTCTGATGAAGGCAGTTCTAAGTTAGACTAACAATGAAGGAAATATCCAGATATATATCTGCTGCTCCTAGTATATGGTGTTAAATAAGTAGATACGCCTTTAGAGGATGTTTATGTAAAGGTTTACACATACACACACTTGTGCATTCACACACAGACTTGTAATATAATACTCCTGGTCATAAACGTGCCTTTATTCTCCATCTCTCTCTTTATCTATCTATCTATCTATCTATCTATCTATCTATCTATCTATCATCTATCTATCTATCTATCTATCTTCTATCTGACTGCCTGCGGTCTGTCTGTCTGTCTGTCTGTCTGCCTGCCGGGCTGTCTGTCTATCTATCTGTCTATCTCCACACATTTTTTTTCTTTATTATGTCACTAATGTGACAGCCTCTCTCACTCGTTATCTGCCTCACTGCCTTTTCTGAGTTGACTCTATCTGCTTTCTGTCTCTCTCTTCTCTCTCACCTCTCTCTCTCTCTTTACTAACATGTAGAGATGTACTATCAAAGTCTAAATGAGTTGATTGTTGTATCTATTATACTGATGTTCCAAAAATATATTTATAATTAATGTGAGCATGTAATAAAGTTTATTTCATGTAGTTGCATAAAGCAAAACGTAGAATATATGAAGATTATTAATAATTTAAATATTAATTATTTATTATTTATTTTGTTTTTTCATTCAGTAACAAATGCTGATATTGGTGACTGAATAAAGTTGTATGATGAAGGGCAGAATAGTATACGGGCCTGTGTGCCCAATTCTTAACTGTTCGAAAATAAGGTATGTTCGTTCGTTCACTCTCTCTCTCTCTCTCTGACTGTCTGTCACTCTCAAACAAAATGAGAATGCACATAAGTCCATCTCCTATGTAGTCGCGTGTTCCTGTAATTCTATATACGTATCGTACAGCAAAGAAAATCGGTTATACATACGCGTACAACAACTACAGGAAAGTTTTTCATGCAGGACAATCAAAAGTAGATAACAACACCAGTTGGTCAAAATATCCACAGGATAAGAAAAATGTACATAACACCGTTGGTTAAAATATATACAGGACAATCAAAAGTAGATAACATCATGAATTGGTCAAAATATATCAAGAACAATCAAAAGTAGATAACAGCACCAATTGGTCAAAATATATACAGGACAATCAAAAGTAGATAACATCATGAATTGGTCAAAATATATCAAGAACAATCAAAAGTAGATAACAGCACCAATTGGTCAAAATATGCAGGACAATCAAAAGTAGATAACAACACCAACTTATCAAAATATATACAGGAGAAGGCAAAACTAGATAACAACCCCCGTTGGTAAAACTATATACAGGAGAAGATAAAACTAGATAACAACCCCCGTTGGTAAAACTATATACAGGAGAAGATAAAACTAGATAATAACACAGTTTGGTCAAAATATGTAAAAGAGAATAAAAAAGTTGACAGTAACACCATTTGATCTATATATGTATATATATATATATATATATATATATATATATATATATATATATGTGTGTGTGTGTGTGTGTATGCAGGAGAATAAAAACAATAGAAACTATTTGGTCAAAATATATACAGGGAAAGAAAAAAGTACACCATTTGGGGATAATATAAGACAGGACAATAAAAAAGTAGATAACTGTACCATGTATTCAAAATATAAGGCAGGACAATAAAAAAAAAGTTGATAATAACACCCGCTTGTCAAAATATATGATAGCGATGACGAGACAGACGATAAAAAACTCCTAAGAAACATGATAATTCTGATAGCGACGATTATTCTCTCATGCATGTTCTGTTTGCATCACACAGACAAATACAGCCATTATCACACAGACAAATGTAGCCATTATCACACAGACAAATACATTCATCATCACACATAAAATATAACCATCATCACACAGACAAATACATTCATCATTACACCAACACCGACCAGCCAAACATATTCAGACACACATCTTCAGCCGTTCACGCTCAGTCTTTCTCATGTCTCAGCTGATTACTTTTTTTCTTTTTCAGATGATTACTTTCCCCTTTCTCAATTCATTACTTTCTCATTTCTGATTTTATTAGTTTCTTATTTCTCTGCTGATTTCTTTCTTATTTCTCATTTGATTAGTTTCTTTTTTTCTCAGCTGATTACTTTCCTATTTCTCATTCCATTAGTTTCTCATTTCTCAGCTAGTTACTTTCTCATCTTTCAACTGATTACTATTTTATACTCCATCCCTGTCTAGACACTAGGGTCACGTGATACGGTGACCCATTTCTCGTCCTTCCTGTAATTGTTTTTTCGTTAAATGTTGTACCGTGCATGAACCTTTACTGCTATATCAGCTCCACCGCTATGTTATAATTTCAGCCCCTCTCTATTCCAGTTTCGTGACAAATGTTATTTATCAGAAAAAGAAAAATATGTGGTTATCATTCCACACAAAAAATGTTTTAAATTATATCATGAAACTTGATCTTACCTGGTTGTGTCTGCTGAGTATCAGTCTCTGATATAAAGGCTTGTAGTAGCGTCTTACTAGGATAAAAACAATGATAAATAACGTAATAAATATGATCACAACAGAGACAGAGATTATGACGGCTCTCAGTTTAAGGACGTATCTTTTACAAGTATCAGGAATGTTGACATCCATGAGGTCGGGACACTTCTTACAGAACGTCCAGGTGTGATTACTTTCATCCATGTAGGTGTCCTCTTTACACGGCAGACAGGTAAGAGAGTTATCTGGGCTGTAGTAAAGATACTGATCCTCTCCACAAACTGTCTCGTAGATATGAGTTTCACTTTTGGATGTAGAGATTACAAATGTACCTGTAAAGAGAATAATTCGTTATTTTTTTTTTCATTAGACATCTGCCTGTAATCAGAGCCAGCAAACACAGTTTTAGTGAGACATTTATGTCTGCCCCCCAGAAATCTTCAGAGACTCTAAATATTTTAATCCTAGTTTTGTTATTCAATACAATATTGTATTTTAAAAATAAGTTTTAGACACTGTATTAGTTTATGCGCCTGTGATTTAGCCTTTTCTTGTTCCAAATCTTAGACTTTCTATACACACGGGAAGTAATCTTTTCTGGTAAGTGTATGCGGACAACAACAACATAATATTACATAAAATGTCAGCTTTTTAAGATTATCACTTAGCCTTTTTTATTATTGTACTCAAATGTACAGAAAGCAAATTTAGAGCATCATCTTTATTACGCTAATTATGAAACAAATGTTTTAATAAACTGAATTTTACTGCAGGTTATCATTTAAAAAGTGGACAATGGAGGCGTAAAACACACTTTATCAGTGGAGCACAAATGTTCTCCAGCCAGTCCTGCCTTGAGCAAGTTGGGAGGCATCAAACCAAGTCTTTTCTGGCTTCCTTCAGTTCCCCCTATTTTGTGGGTCTCCATGTTCCTAATGACCTCCCCGTCTTTCTTTTGAGTGTCCATGTCAAGGAGGTATAGGGGTGTCTTGCTCTTTCCATTCGTAGCATGTGGTCCTGCCATTCTATCTTCGTCTTTTGACCACCTTATTAATGTTCTCAGTGCATGTTCGTTATTTGCTTGTTTGTCTGTACATGGTCTTCCAAATGTGTGTGTGTATATATATGTTTTGTTTTTCTGAAGATCTTCCGTCAAATCCCTTCAGTCTACTTTCAGTTCTCTGATTAGTTCCCCATGTTTCCGCTGCGAATAATAAAATAAAGCGAACACTGGATTTCTAGATTCTGAACGTGAGGCTCGTATGAAGAATGGAAGATGTCCACATGTTTTATAATTATTTAAAGTCCTGAGATGCCAGTCCAGTTCTTGTGGATATTTCCTTCTCGATGTTGCTATCTGATGAAATGAGGTTTCAAGATATTTAACTTGTTGTCACTCTTCAACTTCTTTAGTCCCAGAAGATATTTTTTCCATTGATACTTGTGATCTTAGTCTAGTGTGGGTGTATATTAAGATCTAATGATCTGACAGATACAGTACACACACTTTAGTAATATATCCGGGACAAAGTGAGAATAAGGAGAACAGTTTCACGTTTTATACAAGTCTTTGGTGATGAATCCGCCTCTGAAGAGGGGCGTGTCTTCCCAGTACACACTGTTTGGTCTTCTGTAAAATTTAAAAAAAATGATATTTGATAATCTGCTTCTATTAGCACTATACTGAACTGTAGCAACCATGTCTAGCTCTCAAATAAGCAGAACGCATACATATCACACACACACACACAAACACACACACACAGAGGAAAATGTTTCTAAAAATGGCGGTGGTATGGTGTTCCAGCGAAAAGAAAGTCCTAGCCACTATCATCATCAACACGTTCTAGACACATCCAGTAGATGCTCTAGTCTTCTTCTCCGTATATCCATCAGAGCACACAGAATGTTGCTCATCTAGTAGATGCTCTAGTCTTCTTCTCTGTATATCCATCAGAGCACACAGAATGTTGCTCATCTAGTAGATGCTCTAGTCTTCTTCTCTGTATATCCATCAGAGCACACAGAATGTTGCTCATCTAGTAGATGCTCTAGTCTTCTTCTCTGTATATCCATCAGAGCACACAGAATGTTGCTCATCTAGTAGATGCTCTAGTCTTCTTCTCTGTATATCCATCAGAGCACACAGAATGTTGCTCGTTTAGTAGATGTTCTAGTCTTATTCTCTGTATATCCATCAGAGCACACAGAATGTTGCTCGTCTAGTAGATGTTCTAGTCTTATTCTCTGTATATCCATCAGAGCACACAGAATGTTGCTCGTCTAGTAGATGTTCTAGTCTTATTCTCTGTATATCCATCAGAGCACACAGAATGTTGCTCGTCTAGTAGATGTTCTAGTCTTATTCTCTGTATATCCATCAGAGCACACAGAATGTTGCTCGTCTAGTAGATGTTCTAGTCTTATTCTCTGTATATCCATCAGAGCACACAGAATGTTGCTCATCTAGTAGATGTTCTAGTCTTATTCTCTGTATATCCATCAGAGCACACAGAATGTTGCTCATCTAGTAGATGTTCTAGTCTTATTCTCTGTATATCCATCAGAGCACACATAATATTGCTATCAATTCTTTGTTGACACAGTGTAGAGTGAGAGAAATAAAGACAGAACGTTCATAATGACAACATCAGGCAACTAACTAAAACGTGTTAATCGTAAGTCTTCTTTACATATCATCATCATCATCATCATCATCAGCACCATCATCGTCATCATTATCATCATCAGCACCATCCTCATCGTCATCATCAATGTATTCTATCAACATGTGTTTTGTTATTTATAATCTTGTCCTGCACGTCTTAGTACTTCTATTAGATATGTTTATTTTCCTTGTCCAGCACTTCTTAGAACTTTCTATTAGATGTGTTTACTTTCCTTGTCCTGCACGTCTTAGTACTTTCTATTAGATATACTACTTTCCTTGTCCTGCACGTCTTAGTACTTTCTATTTGTTTACTTTCCTTGGCTTGCTTGATATTTCTGGATCATTCACTGCCTGTTAAGGACGGAGAAATAATTTTTCATTGCCATCCGTTTTTTCGTTGTCCTTTGAGTCTTCCACTGACTGTGAAACTTTTTTATTTCTATGTTTACTTTCTTGTCCTGCACGTCTCTTCTTTCAGTTTATGTTTATACTGGGTTATACTCCCTGTATAAAATGATAATATCCGTTATTTGTTAATGTTATTATTATTATTATTTGTTACTGTTATTATTATTACTGGATCGTTTTAATTGGTGCTAACTTTTAACGATATAAAATACTTGTTTATGCAGTTTCTGTTTTTTAAAATGGCTCGGCACGTAAAACGGAAAAACGGTTTTAAAATGCTGCATGTACGAAGATACGATCACAGGTAACTCTCTCACCTGTTGTCACTAATTCAGGTGTCAGAGTGTCTTGACTTCCGTCACGTGGTACACACTTAAGACCGTCTTCAGTGTCTACGACTATCATGTCCGAGTGATTACAACAGACTGTGTTGTGATACATATCACATTCACGTCCCTGATGTTCACATTTCTGACACACTAAACATTTCACTCGGTCCGTCACTAAATCTCCCGGAGAGTCTATGCAGTAGCCGGACTCACAGCCAATGATAGTTTGATGTGTGCTGTTACAGTCGTGAAGAATGGTTTGATGTGGTTTCAGATCTGAGAGCGTCTGGCAGAGTCTGCAGGCCGTGTTGTCATGTTTGTCTTCTGTCATAAATGTTCCTGGAGGACACGGACTGCACTGTCTGGTTTGTGCATGTAGAAAATATCCAGGGCCACACACAACTAGACGCTCCTGACAGACATAAAACCCGTCCTTGTTTTTGACAGCGTCGTAGTTCGGTGCACCACAACAGACCGTGTCATGATAACTCTGACATGCTAGAGTTGGCTGCTCACATTCAAAACACTTATCACACTTGTCTTGCTCACGCGTGTTCCTGGCTCTCCTTCTATAGTATCCAGGTGTACACAAGATCTGAGCATCGTGAGTTCTGGTACATTCTGTGTGGAGAATCTCCAAGTCCTGGTCCCGTATCTGTGTACAGTTGTAGCAGTTTCTGTGAGTGTGCCACGAGTCTGGCATGAAGTTTACACCATCAGTACAAGGTAGGCAGAAATCTAGGTCATTTCTTGCTGTGACCAGGTATGTACCTGGATGACACACGTGACGTGGATAAGGCAAGGACTGAGAAGCACTGAATATAGCCAGAAAACAGACTAGCAATATCCTGCTGTGTCTGAAGCTCAGGTGACATATTCCTGATATGGCTGTAAAAAGCATCTAAAAAATAAGAAGTAAGTGTATTTTGTTAAGTGCTA
Organism: Achatina immaculata; assembly: GCA_009760885.1. Taxonomy (NCBI): domain Eukaryota; kingdom Metazoa; phylum Mollusca; class Gastropoda; order Stylommatophora; family Achatinidae; genus Lissachatina; species Lissachatina immaculata. Next base: position 30,505,091 of record CM019698.1, read on the forward strand.
TCAAATTGTGAACAATAAATTCCCCACATTTCTACCAAAAAATATGAAAAAAATGTATTCACGAAAAGCTATGAATTATAAATTATTTAAATTAAAATAATAGCCTGTAATGGATTCATCATGACATTATGTGAAAAAACGATTTCTTTATTTCGTGTCACTGTTATTATTTATATTGTTTCGATGCTTAAATTATATTTGATGTGTGCTTGGGCTATTGCATTTTCTTTTTCCTCCAGGTTCTCTTTTTCCATGAAGTTTTCAAGTGAATGTCATATTTTTAACTTCTGTTTTCTCCTGTGTCTTTTCTGATGACCTTCAATAGGTCTTTTTGTTTTTCTGACAGTCTAGGATTCATGTTAAATATGTCTGTGAAACCATCTCTCTGTTGCTTCCACGTTCTAGTTCCTTTGTAAGTTTAATGCCCTCGTTGTGTAAAGATAGCTACGGATTGTTTTATTTATAATGTATCGATCGCTGTTGTGTTGATCCTATATTAATCTTCCTTTGTGAAATGATTAAAGTAATACATTAGTTTGATGCAGTGTGCTTATAAGAGGAATATATACATATATACATACATACGTACATACATACATACATACATACATACATACATACATACATACATACATACATACATACATACATACATACATACACACACACTAGCTGAATACCCAGAGTTTCCCGGTGATTTATTTATGTAAATCAACAAAATGCTATTCACTTCCAGAACTTTCTAGAAGGTTCTACAATATTCTATTCATTTCCAGAATTTCTAGAAGGTTCTACAATATTCTATTCATTTCCAGAATTTCTAAAAGGTTCTACAATATTCTATTCATTTCCAGAACTTTCTAGAAGGTTCTACAATATTCTATTCATTTCCAGAACTTTCTAGAAGGTTCTACAATATTCTATTCATTTCCAGAACTTTCTAGAAGGTTCTACAATATTCTATTCATCTCCAGAACTTTCTAGAAGGTTCTACAATATTCTATTCATTTCCAGAACTTTCTAGAAGGTTCTACAATATTCTATTCATTTCCACAATCTTCTAGAAGGTTCTACAAAGTTAATATTGATTTCCACAACCTTCTAGAAGGTTCTACAGAGTCTAGACTTTTATACAGATTTCTATTCCTTCATTCGGACTAAACGTGGGCTTAATTGTCATCACTACTGTCACCAATTAACCTAGTGACCCCGAACACTATTGATTCGACTCTGATCTCAGCCAATTTGAACATTTTATTTTTCAACACTTCTCACCCCACCCCCCCCCCCCCCCCATGCCGATGGAGTCTGACCTTCCGAGTGTCACTATTTATCTGAGCGACCCCGAAAACTATGTATTCAACAGTAATATCGCTCGTTTTCGATTATTTGTACATGCCATCACCAAACACGTAGGACCCCCCTCTCCCACATGGCTGGTGGCTGATCAACCACTGTATGGTCGCTCTCTGTTATGACATAAACACTCTGACCATTTTGTAAATGGACGCTGAGGTGAACAACGGTAGGGTGTCTTTCGTGAATCAGAAATCAGCTCCGTGTACAATATTTATCGTTATCAATGCTAAAGGTTCGGCAACTCAGCATCTACAACGCCATTGATCTGTGTGAGCTGACCTTTGTCCGCCACGGCCGACAATGCACAGCAGGCATAAATATCACGGGAGTTACTTCCCGTTGTTCAGTGTAATGTAATGTTTGCATCGATCGGTTTCGATAACATTCCCACCACCTAGGCCCCACAGGGGTCATAGGGACTATCTAAACCACACAGTCCAGTTTCCAAATTGTAAGTCATATGTGTGCCACGTTTGGTTGAAATTGCTACAGGCGTTTCAGCGTGATGCTCTAACATACTCACACACGTTCATATATGTATGTATATATATATATATATATATATATATATATATATATATATATATATATGTGTGTGTGTGTGTGTGTGTGTGTATATGTGTGTGAAATTATGTCACCTGGGAATTTTTTCCTCCAGAAATGTATTTCATAAACATATTCATCTCATTTAGTATTTCATCTTTGAGAAATATTTCACTCTGGAATTTATTTTATCTTGGAATATCAATATCATCATCAAGTGCCGTGCCGATAGGCGTTGGCGGTCTTGCTTCTCTATAGATGTATATGATCTGTACGATATATACATAACCAATATATGTCACGCAGGGATTTATTGCATGTAAGAATGTAGTTAATTCTTATCATTAACTGGACAATAAACGTTGACACAGAAAATGGAGGAGCGGAAATTTAAATTATATTGAAAATGAGCATTGCTTTTTTAAATGAAAAAATAAAATAAAATGTTTAAAAATATAAAAAAGGACAACAACAAATAAAACCATTGTTGCAGCAGGAATATAATGAAAGACTTTTACGCGAAGAACACAACAAAATAATTGAACTCTCAAACATAAACCTAGGCAGGCAACAAATCATCACCAGATTATACGAGCCACAGAATTTCACATACCTTCCAGAAATAAAACTACAGAAATGCTCATACCTTCCTGAAAACAAACTACAGAAATTATCATACTTTCCAGAAAACAAACTACAGAAATACTCATACCTTCCAGAAAACAAACCACAGAAATGCTCATATCTTCCAGACAACAAACCACAGATATGCTCATATCTTTCAGAAAACAAATCACATAGCGCTCATAACTTCCAGAAAACAAAACACACAAATGTTCATTTATTCCAGAAAACAAACTACATAAATGCTCATATTATCCACAAAACAAATAACATAAATGCTCGTATCTTCCAGAAAACAAATCACATAAAAGCTCATATCTTAAAGAAAACAAACCACAGAATCGCTCATATCTTCCAGAAAAAAACCCAAATAAATGCCCATATTTTCCAGAAAACAAACCACAGAAACTCTCATATCTTCCAGAAAACAAACCACAGAATCGCTCATATCTTCCAGAAAAAAAAACAAATAAATGCCCATATTTTCCAGAAAACAAACCACAGAAACTCTCATATCTTCCAGAAAACAAACCACAGAAATTCTCATGTCTTCCAGAAAACAAATCACAAAAACGCTCATATCTTCCAAAAAACAAAAACACAAAAACGGCCATATCTTCCAGATAACAAACCACAGAAATGCTCATATCTTCCAGAAAACAAACCATACAAATGCTCATATCTTCCAGAAGACAAACTACAGACGTTTTCGTACCTTCCAGAAAACAAACCACAGAAATGCTCATATCTTCCATAAAACAAACCACATAAATGCTCATATCTTCCAGAAAACAAACCACAGAAACGATCATGCTTTCCAGTAAATAAAACCACAGAATTGATCATACCTTCCAGAAATAAACCAAAGAAATGATAATACCTTACAGAAAACAAACCACATAAATGCTCATATCTTCCAGAAAACAAACCACAGAAATTCTCATGTCTTCCAGAAAACAAATCACAAAAACGCTCATATCTTCCAAAAACAAAAACACAAAAACGGCCATATCTTCCAGATAACAAACCACAGAAATGCTCATATCTTCCAGAAAACAAACCATACAAATGCTCATATCTTCCAGAAGACAAACTACAGACGTTTTCGTACCTTCCAGAAAACAAACCACAGAAATGCTCATATCTTCCATAAAACAAACCACATAAATGCTCATATCTTCCAGAAAACAAACCACAGAAACGATCATGCTTTCCAGTAAATAAAACCACAGAATTGATCATACCTTCCAGAAATAAACCAAAGAAATGATAATACCTTACAGAAAACAAACCACATAAATGCTCATACCTTCCTGAAAACAAACTACAGAAATGCTCATATCTTCCTGAAAACAAACCACATAAATGCATATACCTTCATGAAAACAAACCACATAAATGCTCATATCCTCCAGAAAACAAACCACATAAATGCTCATATCTTCCAGAAAACAAACCACATAAATGACATACCGTCCAGAAAACAAACCACGTAAATGCTCATACCTTCCAGAAAACACTCTCTGTTTCTTGAGTAGTCAGGACGTCAGTTTCCCCACGCCAGAGATCCTTGAAGTATCTGCTTTGTTCGGGATGACACTTCTCTTCTCTCTCCATTTCAAGACCTTTCAGATTCTTCTTGTTATTGAATAGTTGTGTTGTCACATCTTTGTCCGGTGTAAAGAATAGTTGTGTTGTCACATCTTTGTCCGGCGTAAAGAATAGTTGTGTTGTCACATGTCTATCCGGCTTAAAGAATAGTTGTGTTGTCACATGTCTATGCAGCATAAAGAATAGTTGTGTTTTCACATTTTTGTCCGGCGTAAAGAATAATTGTGTTGTCACATGTCTATGCAGCATAATGAATAGTTGTGTTACCACATGTTTATCCAGCGTAAATAATGGTTGTGTTGTCACATTTTTGCCCGTCAGAACAAACTTGACTGGCTTGTCTGTTCTCTGAAAGTTAAATAACTTGTATTTCTCCTGTTGTATGTCTTTTTTAAAATTCCGTCTGTTGTCCAGCACTACAACCTGGCCATTACAATCTTGATGCAGCTTCTGGAAACTTTCCGTCTGTTGTCCGCACCATTCCTGTAATCTGATATTATCATCTTCTTCTTCCATAGCGACCTGAAAAATGTCCTACGCCAGTCATGACAATGATAACGTGTTTGTAGAATGTTTTACCGAGTATTTTGCTTAAACATTTTATAAGATATTCTTCTTTTCCCTAGAACCAGTTTCCAAACTGACAAAAAGGAATTCATCAGTTCTTTCAGAACACATACTACGTGCTATGTCTGGATACTTGAGCGCTGCTTCTGCTTCTCTCATTCTTTTTTTAGGGAAAGCTGCTTCCAGAACTGAATCTTCCTTGAACCTAAAAATAAAGTGTCCATATCTTATACAAGATTTTCTTTGTCTCAGATTGTTGGAGCGTGACTTGAACAATTTCTTGCTGAGTACAGAGTTACATGTTTGGCTTAATATATCCCTTGTTTTCCCACTTAACATGACATTCACATCTTAGCTTGTGAAATTTTTTAAAAAGAAAGGCAATCACGTATGTTACGGCTAATTATTGAAGTACCTTTTTATATACCACCTCCATATTGCATCTTGCTTACAACATGGATGTCTACAGAAGAGCTATTAACCAGGCAAAATTCAGCTAGGGACATGCAAATGACTGACTGATAAGTTTCATAAAATGAAAAACAAAAATATTAGGAATGAACAGTTCCCTATAATTATCAATTAAGAAGGAACATGAATATTGGAAACATACATTTGAAATCCAGTCAAACAAATGGAAGGAAGAAAAGCATCAGTATCGTACAACAACACAAGGGAAGTAACTATGATATTATTTTAGTTATTTTCAAACTGGTTTTGTTTCCCTTCTCCTTGACTGCAATGATAAGTGACCCAGTTCATTAAACAAGAAATACCCCCTCTCCCCGCCCCCCCCCCCCTTTTAAACCTGCAACTGTGTACGATGTTAAAACAGCAATGATAAAAACATACTGATAAATAATAACTTAAAGAGCATATTTATAATACACAAAAACAGGGAATGAAAAGGAACAGTATACACTAATGAAATACAATAAAAAGAAATGTATTTTGTTTAGCTAAATCTATAGCACTAGGCAGCTTGGTTAGATACATCTATAACACCAAGTGGCTTTGTTAGCTACATCTATAACACCAAGTGGCTTTGTTAGCTACATCTATAACACCAAGTGGCTTTGTTAGCTACATCTATAACACCAAGTGGCTTTGTTAGCTACATCTATAACACCAAGTGGCTTTGTTAGCTACATCTATAACACCAAGTGGCTTTGTTAGCTACATCTATAACACCAAGTGGCTTTGTTAGCTACATCTATAACACCAAGTGGCTTTGTTAGCTACATCTATAACACCAAGTGGCTTTGTTAGCTACATCTATAACACCAAGTGGCTTTGTTAGCTACATCTATAACACCAAGTGGCTTTGTTAGCTACATCTATAACACCAAGTGGCTTTGTTAGCTACATCTATAACACCAAGTGGCTTGGTTAGCTAAATTTATAACACCAAGTGGCTTTGTTAGCTAAATCTATAACACCAAGTGGCTTTGTTAGCTAAATCTATAACACCAAGTGGCTTGGTTAGCTAAATCTATAACACCAAGTGGCTTGGTTACTGGGTAAAGCTGGGGCGACCATCCCCAAACCAGCGCGTCACAGGTGGCGGATGGTGAAAGTCCTCCAGATATGGAGGATCCCTGTGAATAAGGAGTTGTCCAAATAAGCAGGCGCGGACCAACTGGCGGTAGACTCAGAGAACGAGGTGGGGTAGTAGGTGGCTCTACTACTCCTATAAAGTGCCTCAGGTGCTCAGTGAAGGGATATACCAGGCGGGTCAGAGGCGCCTTAAAACCTCTCGCTCCCGCTGCCTTGCGGGTAGGACAGAGAGTCCAAAGGCTAGCGGAGAGTCCGTACACAAACCGACAGAAGGTAACAGGAAAACACTGTTGTAATTCTCAAGAATAATTATGCTTAAACAGAATAATCGATTCATCATGAACGACGTTAATGGATGTTCCTCTGGAACAGCCTCGTCCGGTAGGGCAGCTCACGAGCCACAGGTGAGGCCAGATCGTCATCAAGCTACTGGTGGCAAAACTAACCAGGTTACTGAATGACATTTACAACAGTGGTTATATTCCCAGTGACCTGATTAAATCCACGTTTATAGCACTACCAAAGAAACCAGGTGCAAAGGAATGTGACGAACACCGGACTATCAGCCTCTCATGTCACATAACGAAGCTACTTCTGAGAATAATTATGAGAAGAACAAGGAAAAAGATAAAAATGGAAATAGCAGATGAACAGTTTGGATTTGTTGAAGGAAAGGGAACACACAATGCCATTTATGCTTTACGAACAATAACAAAAAGAGATTTAGAAGTACAGAAAGATCTCTACTTATGCTTCATTGATTACACCAAGGCATTTGACAAAGTGAAACATAATGAAATTATTAAAATGCTTGAAGACATCAATATAGACATCAAAGACATGAGGATTGCAAAACATCTATACTGGCAGCAAGAAGCAGCAATTCGAGTTGAAAATATAATTGGAAAATATCAACTTATAAAACAAGGGGTGCGGCAAGGATGTGTACTATCTCCAGAACTTTTTTCTCTGTATAGCGAGAATATTTTAAGAACAATCATCACAGAAGCAGGCATAACAATTGGAGGATACAATATTAAAACCTTCGGTATGCTGACGACACAGTACTGGTAGCTGAGAACCAACAAGACCTGCAAAATCTGTTGGATAAAGTCGCCAAAGAAAGTGAACAGAAAGGCCTTACTTTGAACATCAAAAAGACAGAGACTATGGTATATCTAAGAAACAGAATCCACCAGCATGCAGTATTAAATTAAACGGAACTATTCTAAAGCAGGTGCAGAAATTCCAATACCTTGGAGCAGTAATAACTTTAGATGGGAAATGCAGAACAGAAATTACGAACAGAATAGGCCAAGCAAAGACTGCGTTTCAGAGAATGAGAAACATATTAAAAACACATCCTTATCAATGAATATTAGAAAACGAGTCCTAAAATGCTATATTGAACCTATCTTGTTATATGGAAGTGAATCATGGACAATAGACAAGTCTGCACAAAAATCATTGGAAGCAGCAGAAATGTGGTTTATTAGAAGAATGTTGCGAATCCCCTGGACAGCAAAAATAACTAATGAAGAATGTAAGAGAAGAGCTGAAGAGACAAAAATCCTTGTCAAAAAGATAAGAAAAAGACAATGTACTTTCATAGGACATGCAATGAGAAGAGGGGGTATTGAAAATATTATAACAATAGGAAAAATAGAAGGAAGCAGATCAAGAGGAAGACCAAGAGAAATGATACTGGACAGTCTGGCGGGATGGTGTGAGAGGAGATCACCAACTGAATTGATGGCCTGCATGAAGGATCGGATACTCTGGAGAATCATAATAACCAACGCCAGTCGGCACGGCACATGATGATGATGATGGCTTGGTTAGCTACATCTATAACACTAAGTGGCTTGGTTAGCTACACATATAAAACCAAGTGACTTGGTTAGCTAAATCTATAACACCAAGTGGCATGATTAGCTACATCTATAACACCAAGTGGCTTTGTTAACTACAGCTATAACACCAAGTGGCATGGTTTGCTACATCTATAACATCAACTGACTTGGTTATCTACATCTATAACACCAAGTATCATGGTTAGCTACATTTAATACACCAAGTGGCATGGTTAGCTACATCTATAACACCAAGTGGTATGGTTAGCTACATCTATAACGTCATGTGACATGGTTAGCTAAATCTATAACACCAAGTGGTATGGTTAGCTACATCTATAACACGAAGTGGCTTGGTTAGCTACATCTATAACACCAAGTGGCTTGGTTAGCTTCTTCTATAACACAAATTGGCTTGGTTAGCTAAATCTATAGCACCAAGTGGCATGGTTTGCTTAATCTATAACACCAAGTGGCTTTGTTAGCTAAATCTATAACAGCAAGTGGCTTGGTTAGCTACATCTATAACACCAAGTGGCTTGGTTAGCTAAATCTATAAAACTTGGTGCTCGGTATGCAACATCTATAACACCTGGTGGCTTGGTTAGCTACATCTATAACACCAATTGGCTTGGTTAGCTAAATCTATAACAGCAAGTGGCTTGGTTAGCTACATCTATCACACCAAGTGGCTTGGTTAGCTAAATCTATAACAGCAAGTGGCTTGGTTAGCTACATCTATAACACCAAGTGTCTTTTTTAGCTACATCTATAAAACTTGGTGCTCGGTATGCAACATCTATAACACCTGGTGGCTTGGTTAGCTAATTCTATAATACTAGGTATCTTGATTAGCTAAACTATAACATCCGACGGATTGGTTATCTATAACAGCAGATGACTTGGTTGGCTACATCTGTAACACCAGGTGACTTGGTTTGATTCATCAATAACACTAGTTGACATGGTTAGCTACATCTATAACATCAGGTAGCTTGGCTAGCTATATCAGTGACATCAGGTGACTTGTTTAATTATATCTAAAACAACAATATATTGGTTAGCTATATCTATAACATCAGATGGCTATGTTAGCTACATATATAACAATTGGCTTGGTTAGCTACATCTGTAACAACAGTTGGATTGGTTAGCTAAATCTATAACATTAGTTGATTTGATTGCCCTGAGACCTATATAAATATAAAAGGCTTACACAGTAACCTTCAGATATAATTTCTGCCCACCACAGATATAAACTTTCTTCTTCTTGTATCAACTTCAACCTTCTTGTACCGCTAGATCCACATAAAGAATTGTTCTTTCAGTGTAGACTCCAGCTACTCACAGGAGATAGACTCGCTGGTCAGTGCTCACTTCAGATATACGTGCTGCTTCTTTCTAGATAAACAACATGTGTCCAATTAGCTGAGACGTAAGATGTTGTAACTTGAAGTATCACAGAGTAACATGCTGTAACATGAAGTAACATAAAGTAACATGTCGCAACATGAGCTAACACATCGTAACACATTGTAAGACATCGTAACATGAAGTAACCTGCAGTAAGATGTCGTTACATGAAACAACATGTTGTAACTTGAAGTAACATGAATTAATATGAAGTAACATGAAGTAACTTGTTGTAACACGACGTAACTGTTAATTCAAGGATGAGTCACGTGACAACAGAAAGAAAAACTGACAATGACCTATGAAACGACACAGAAACCATGGAACTTTAATAATAATGAGGAATGTTTGAGACGCATATACAGAGTCTTATGTGGAGAATGTACCTTGTATGTATATACAATGTAGACATGAACTTGGCTTTTAGAGCTCCAACTTGACGTCACTTCCTTTAGCCTGTAGACCTGTACCTACAGAGTCTGGCTGAATGTAAGTCCTGGTGTCTTTGTACTTTGTCCTCGTTCTTGCTTATAGTCTCAACCGGTCCTGCTAGACAGTAAAAACGTACTAGTTAGAGGCTAGGGTTTACTTGACCATATGTCTTCTTCTTCTTCTTCTTTTTCGTCGCCCCGTGATCCTGCTGAATTTACTCCTGTGGTATTCGATGTGGACCGTGCCCCTCATGGTCCCCGAGAGACCCACAAGAGAACCCCGAGAGGATCACAAGAGGTTCAGAGTATCGCGTGGTTTGGGCCTGAATTCTTGATGGGTCGCAGAAGCGGGACTGCGAGACACCGTGGTTTTCGTTGCATCAGTTTTATATAGAGTGGACTTTCTCATCGGAAAACTTCGACTATATTGGATATCAGTATATTCCCGTCGAGTGAGAGGTGGTTGCCTATCTAGATTGCCCTGGTCCAGTGTCTCCGACTTCAGCATTTTGTGGTCGTGGCCGCTATCCTTACTAGTTGTGACCAGGACGGAGCTGTTGTCCAGGAGGACGAATCCTCGCTACTAGTAAGTTTCACTTCTGGGTTGAACCGGATTAGGCGTATTATCCCAGTATGGGCGTGTTTAGGTCGTGATCGACTTCTAGAGCAGAGGTACCGTGACATAAGCAGTCATAAAAGTTCACCCCTGGTTAAGTCGGTTTAGGTTTATTTCACCAGTATGGGTATATAACGGACGTGGCCAGCCTATAGGGCAGACGTGCTGTGGTATGAGTAGCTCTCGCTGCGAGACTACTGGACATATCGATTAAGCACCGCTTTATCTTTCCATCACCTTTTGACATCGGCGCCGCACGGCAACCCTATTTACTTTTTGGCATTTTCTTCATGAATGACTGAAGTAAGATGGACAGGTGCAGGGAAGATAAACTCAGATAAATATACAATAATATATTCAGGAAGTGAGAAACATGAACGAGGAGTAGGAATTATATTTGATGAACAAACCGCAAGGACAATTGTACTATATTTGAACATCTCGGACCGAGTCCTGCTAGCCCAACTGAAGTGACAACCAATAAACATAAATATTATACAAGTGTACGCTCCAACATCTGAAAGCTCTGAAGAAGAAATACAGCTATTTTATAATGACATAGAGACAGCACTAAAACACACAAAGTCACCTGAAGTTACCATAGTCATGGGGGATTTTAATGCCAAAGTTGGTAAAGGAAGAACTTCAGACATCGTTTGTGACTATGGACTGGGGGAGAGGAATGACAGAGGTTATAAATTAATTGAATGGGCAAGAATACACAGCATGGTTGTAGGAAACACCTGGTTTAAACAACATCCTCGAAGACTGGCAACGTGGTGCAGCCCAGACAAAAAAGTATTTTAACCCGATAGACTACATATTAATCAACAAACGATTCCGCAATGTATTAATGACAACAAAAACCATGCCAGGAGCTGGCTGCAATAGTGACCATGATCCACTCTGTGGAAAAGTTAGAATAAAGCTAAAGAAAGCAGGCAGAAAAGTGAGAAACATCAAACTGAATACAGAACTTCTTAAAAATGACCAAGAACTGAGAGAAAAATACAAAGTTATTAAAACAAATAGATACAATGCAATCATTCATTCATTCCTTTGCATATCCCTTGGGAACTTTGCCTCCCAAACAGCACTCCCGTAGGCCTCTCGGTTGTGAGCAAGATAGCCTGCTGCTGCTGCATCCATTTCCAGATCATCAACGATGTCTTGCAGCCATCTTCGTTTTGGTCCTCCTCTTTTTCTTTTTCCCGTTATGTATCCTTCCACTACGGTCTTCTCTTAATTATCATGACGTGTCCAAAATATTTAACGAAGCTACTTCTGAGAATAATTATGAGAAGAACAAGTAAAACGATAAAAATGGAAATAGCAGATGAACAGTTTGGATTTGTTGAAGGAAAGGGAACACACAATGCCATTTATGCTTTACGAACACTAACAGAAAGAGCTATAGAAGTACAGAAAGATCTCTACTTATGCTTCATTGATTACACCAAGGCATTTGACAAAGTGAAACATAATGAAATTATTAAAATGCTAGAAGACATCAGTATAGACGGCAAAGACCAGAGGATTGTAAAACATCTATACTGGCAACAAGAAGCAGCAGTTCGAGTTGAAAATAGGATCGGAAAATAACAACCTATAAAACAAGGGGTGCAACAAGGATGTGTACTATCTCCAGACCCTTTTTCTCTGCATATCGAGAATATTTTACGAACAATCATCACAGAAACAGGCATAAACATTGGAGGATACAATAGTAACAACCTTCGATATGCTGATGACAGAGTACTGAGAGCTGAGAACCAACAAGACCTGCAAAATATGTTGGATAAAGTCGCCAAAGAAAGTGAACAGAAAGGCCTTACTTTGAACATCAAAAAGACAGAGAATATCTAAGAAACAGAATCCACCGGCATGCAGTATTAAATTAAACGGAACTATTCTAAAGCAGGTGCAGGATTTGAAATACCTTGGAGCAGTAATAACTTCAGACGGGAAATGCAGAACAGAAATTAGGAACAGAATAGGCCAAGCAAAGACAGCATTTCAGAGAATGAGAAACATATTAAAAACACATATTAATCAATGAATGTTAGAAAACGAGTCCTAAAATGCTATGTTGAATCTATCTTGTTATATGGTAGTGAATTATGGACAATAGGCAAGTCTGCACAAAAGTCATTGGAAGCAGCAGAAATGTAGTTTATTAGAAGAATGTTGCGAATCCCCTGGATAGCAAAAATAACTAATGAAGAATGTATGAGAAGAGCTGGAGAGACAAAAAACCTTGTCAAAAAGATAAGAGAGAGACAATGTACTTTCATAGGACATGCAATGAGAAGAGGAGGCATTGAAAATATTGTAACAACAGGAAAAATAGAAAGAAGAAGATCAAGAGGAAGACCAAGAGAAATAATACTGGACAGTCTGACGGGATGGTGTGAGAGGAGATGACCAAGTGAACTGATGGCCCGCATGAAGGATCGTGTACTCTGGAGAAGCATAATAACCAACGCCAGTCGGCACGGCACATGATGATGATGATGATGATTTTCTTTATTAGCCGGGAAAATTTCACTCCACTCGTGGCTTCCGAAGAATCTCTCCAGCAGTATCTTATTTTAACCCCTGGGTTAAGCCGATTTCGGCAATCTGCCTCAGTAAAGGTGTATATAGAACTTGGCCTGCTTCTAGAGCAGAGGTGCCTTGATTTGAGTAGTACTGACCTCGATACTACTGGTTACTTCACTTAATCCTTTCCTTCACCATTTCCACGGCGGCTCTGCACGGCAACCCTAATCGCTTTTTTCTTCATTGGCCGGGATAAGTCTCCCCCCACGCACGGCAGCTGAAGAATCTCGTCGGCAGAGGGTTTTCGGTGTTTTCCTTCTCCAAGATGAGCTACCAAACAAGAATCTTATCTACCCGAAACGTCTAGTTTTCAGGCGCCAGATATTCGCCTTTACTCCTTCTACTGTCATTTTGAATAGTTCCGCCACGAGAAGGCCAGGAGCTGGACTTGGACTGTCAAAAGCAATTCGAGACGCACGCCTTGGAGACATTTAATTGGATTGGAGAGCACATCCCCACCCCAATCTCGGGTATAAAAATCCTTAGAACCTTGACCTTATATGTATTATGTCAGTGTTAAGACGTTTTTGTAATAAGACAGTTTTGAAGACACTTTTGTAATAAGCTAAATGCATATGCTGTATACAAATATATAACGTGTTGTATTTGTTTTATTGTTAAGCCCTTGATATAGAATTTTTAATCTATATCTGAGTAGCTTCACATTCTTATGTTGTCCAAAGTTGAGTTAAATTCCATAAAAGTGTACCTTCACGCAAAAGACCTTACTTAAGTTAATGCAGCACAAAGTTCATGTTTAACGTTGTTTAGGCCAGGTAATACGTCCTAGTTATCTTATATCTTATCTTATATCCTTCCCGTGCCGTTAGACGTCACATAGGGCTCGCAAAGTAGTTCGCCAATTGTTCCTGTCTTCGGCGAGTCTTTCAACCTCAACAAAGGATTTTATGCCTGTTAACTTGGCCTCTCTTAATAATGTTCTCTTCAGAGTTTCACGTGGTCTGCCCCTTTTTCTTCGGCCTGTTGTGGTCCACTTGATAGCTTGTTTTGGGATTCTCTGCTCATTTCTTCTCATCAAGTGGCCAACATACGTCCATATATTACGTACATATATTATATATACGTACATATATTACATAAGATGTTATTACTTGCCTTGCATGTACGAGTGACGGCTCCTGCGAGGTCTCACTCTTACAGTCGGGCCCTCCACACCAGTCGGTGATTTAATGCAGTGTTTTAGATCAAAAGCTAAACAGCTGCCTGACAGGTGCTACACAAGAGTGAGCTGTGTTTGACTGTTTGCACACAGAGATGTTATACTTAATGGAGGTTGTCAAAAGCTGTTATGTAGAGAGACGCTATACTTAAAGGAGGTTGTCAAAAGCTGTTATGTAGTAAGATGTTATACTTACAGTGAAAGGAGGTTGTCAAAAGCTGTTATGCAGAGAGATGTTATACTTACAGTGAAAGGAGATTGTCAAAAGTTGATATGTAGAGAGATGTAATACTTACAGCGGAAGTAGATTGTCAAAAGTTGATATGTAGAGAGATGTTACACTGACGGTGAGAGGAGATTGTTAAAAGTTGATATGTAGAGAGATGTTATACTGACGGTGAAAGGAGATTGTCAAAAGTCGATATGTAGAGAGATGTTATACTGACAGTGAAAGGAGATTGTCAAAAGTTGATATGTAGAGAGATGTTATACTGACAGTGAAAGGAGATTGTCAAAAGTTGATATGTAGAGAGATGTTATACTTACAGTAAAAGGAGATTGTCAAAAGTTGATATGTAGAGAGATGTTATATTTAAAGGAGATTGTCAAAGGTTGATATGTAGAGAGATGTTATACTTACAGTAAAAGGAGATTGTCAAAAGTTGATATGTAGAGAGATTTTATACTTAAAGGAGGTTGTCAAAAGTTGATATGTAGGAGAGTGAGAGAAAACGACTGGAGCAAATGTCATTTTTTGTATTAATGTTTCAATTGTCTTGTTTCTGATACATCAATGTTGTCCAACCATAGCTGACCAAGAAACTCCCAAATTTCAATTGCTAACCACTCTAACTAGACTAGACTGGCTGACCAAGACCTCTCCCAACTTTCAATTGCTACCCCCTCTAACTAGGCTAGACTGGCTGACCAAGACCTCTCCCAACTTTCAATTGTTACCCCCTCTAACTAGACTAGACTGTCTGAAAAGACCCCCCAACTTTCAATTGTTACCCCCTCTAACTAGACTAGACTGTCTGAAAAGACCCCCCAACTTTCAATTGTTACCCCCTCTAACTAGGCTAGTCTGGCGGACGAGGCAGGAATCGCCAAAGTCCCCAAAGTAGTAGAGGCTGCTAAAGAAGTACTGCACGTCCTATGCTTTTTTAACTCCCCTCAAAGACTGAAAAAACAGCTGACTTAACCCGCTTACAATCCGACAAGATGTCTGTCTCAACATTTCAAGACATCAGTACCAAAGATTATCAGCTCGTAGTCCTAGATAGAAGAAGAAGAAGAAGAAGAAGAAGATGATGAAGAAGAAGAATAAGACGAAGAAGAAGAACCTACAGATTAAGGATGTGTTACTTTTTCAACATGAACACCAGCTTAAGAAGGTACCTCACAAAGAGAGAAGAAGAAGAAGAAAAGAAGAAGAAGAAGAAGAAGAAGAATAAGAAGAAATAACGAAGAAGAAGAAGAAGAGAAAGAAGAAGAAGAAGAGAAGAAAGAAAAGAAGAAGAAGAAGAAGAAAAAAAGAAGAAAAGAAGAAGAAGAGGAAGAAGAGAAGAAGAAGAAGACGAAGAAGAAGAAGAAGAAGAAAAGAAGAAGAAGAAGAAGAAGAAGAGAAGAGGAAGAAGAAGAATAAGACGAAGAAGAAGAACCTACAGATTAAGGATGTGTTACTTTTTCAACATGAACACCAGCTTAAGAAGGTACCTCACAAAGAGAAGAAGAAGAAAAGAAAAAAAGAAGTAGAAGAAGAAGAATAAGAAGAAAATAACGAAGAAGAAGAAGAAGAGAAAGAAGAAGAAGAAGAAAAGAAGAAGAAGAAGAAATGAAGAAGAAGAAGAGGAAGGAGAAGAAGAAGACGAAGAAGAAGAAGAAGACGAAGAAGAAGAAGAAGAAGAAGAAGAAGAAGAGGAAGAAGAAGAAGAAGAAGACGAAGAAGAAGAAGAAGAAGAAGAAGAACCTACAGATTAAGGATGCGTTACTTCTTCAACATAAACGCCAGCTTAAGAAGGTACCTCACAAAGAGAAGAAGCCTGGACATTAAAACTAATGTGACAGAACAGAGAAGCCTGAGAGTGAATGTAAGGACCTGGTTGTCAGAACATATGGCAGACAGTTTGTATACTTTCACATCTGAACAGCTTCTTACATTTCAAATACTTTTCTTGCAGAGTATGGATGATCTCTTGAAACATTCCTAAACTATAATGCGTGGTTGGAGACTGTGATGTAAATTCTTACTACAAGAAACTAAAATGTGTGGTGAGAGACTTTGATATATTCTTACTACAAGAAAATAGAATGTGTGGTGAGAGACTTTGATATATTCTTACTACAAGAAACTAGAATGTGTGGTGAGAGACTTTGCTATATTCTTACTACAAGAAAATAGAATGTGTGTTGAGAGACTTTGATATATTCTTACTACAAGAAACTAGAATGTGTGGTGAGAGACTTTGATATATTCTTACTACAAGAAACTAGAATGTGTGGTGAGAGACTTTGATATATTCTTACTACAAGAAACTAGAATGTGTGGTGAGAGACTTTGATATATTCTTACTACAAGAAACTAGAATGTGTGGTGAGAGACTTTGATATATTCTTACTACAAGAAACTAGAATGTGTGGTGAGAGACTTTGATATATTCTTACTACAAGAGACTAGAATGTGTGGTGAGAGTCTTTGATATATTCTTACTACAAGAAACTAGAATGTGTGGTGAGAGACTTTGATATATTCTTACTACAAGAAACTAGAATGTGTGATGAGAGACTTTGATATATTCTTACTACAAGAAACTAGAATGTGTGGTGAGAGACTTTGATATATTCTTACTACAAGAAACTAGAATGTGTGGTGAGAGACTTTGATATATTCTTACTACAAGAAACTAGAATGTGTGGTGAGAGACTTTATTATTTACTTACTACAAAAAGCTAGAGTTTGTGGTAAGAGACTTTGATGTATCTTACTACAAGAATCATGTATTGAGAGACTTTGGTATATTCTTACTACAAGAACCTAAGATTAAGGATGCGTTACTTCTTCAACATAAACGCCAGCTAAGAAGGTACCTCACAAAGAGAAGAAGCCTGGACATTAAAACTAATGTGACAGAACAGAGAAGCCTGAGAGTGAATGTAAGGACCTGGTTGTCAGAACATATGGCAGACAGTTTGTATACTTTCACATCTGAACAGCTTCTTACATTTCAATACTTTTCTTGCAGAGTATGGATGATCTCTTGAAACATTCCTAAACTATAATGCGTGGTTGGAGACTGTGATGTAAATTCTTACTACAAGAAACTAAAATGTGTGGTGAGAGACTTTGATATACTTACTACAAGAAAATAGAATGTGTGGTGAGAGACTTTGATATATTCTACTACAAGAAACTAGAATGTGTGGTGAGAGACTTTGCTATATTCTTACTACAAGAGAAATAGAATGTGTGTTGAGAGACTTTGATATATTCTTACTACAAGAAACTAGAATGTGTGGTGAGAGACTTTGATATATTCTTACTACAAGAAACTAGAATGTGTGGTGAGAGACTTTGATATATTCTTACTACAAGAAACTAGAATGTGTGGTGAGAGACTTTGATATATTCTTACTACAAGAAACTAGAATGTGTGGTGAGAGACTTTGATATATTCTTACTACAAGAAACTAGAATGTGGGTGAGAGACTTTGATATATTCTTACTACAAGAGACTAGAATGTGTGGTGAGAGTCTTTGATATATTCTTACTACAAGAAACTAGAATGTGTGGTGAGAGACTTTGATATATTCTTACTACAAGAAACTAGAATGTGTGATGAGAGACTTTGATATATTCTTACTACAAGAAACTAGAATGTGTGGTGAGAGACTTTGATATATTCTTACTACAAGAAACTAGAATGTGTGGTGAGAGACTTTGATATATTCTTACTACAAGAAACTAGAATGTGTGGTGAGAGACTTTATTATTTACTTACTACAAAAAGCTAGAGTTTGTGGTAAGAGACTTTGATGTATTCTTACTACAAGAATCATGTATTGAGAGACTTTGGTATATTCTTACTACAAGAACCTAAGATAACAAGTATACACATTCCTGAACACGCAAGCTTTATTAACTTTAGTAACGATACACATCACGGAATGGTCATATTAGTAAATAACAAAACCCCACACACTATCCTCGATGTAAAGGGATTAGAAAGTGAGGGATTCGAACTGCAGGCAATACGGCTGAAAGTGGAGGAAACATCATGGCATATAGTGAATATATATGTCGGTAATAACTGGGCAAACAATGAGGAAAGATGGCCATTTCTCAAGGAACTAGAAACAATGGGAAAACATGGCGTACTAATATGTGGAGACTTTAATGTCCGTCATAACATCTGGTGAAATCTCACGGAAAATACACAAGACAAATCCCTGGAAAACCTGCTAACAGAGATAAATCTAAGGATAATAAACAACAGAGAAATGACAAGACTCGCGGAACACGAGGGTGACATAGTTCTAACATGGACCTAACATTGCCATCTCCCATTATAGCATGTGGAAGCAAATAGCAAGAGCTAACACAGCAAGAAAGTGACGACCTCCCACGCTCAGTAAGAATTAGAAAAGGAAAAGCACAAAAAATAAGACCAAAACCCACCACGCCTTCACATATAAAATAGGCAACAAAAACAACAACAAGCAATAACAAGCAACAACAAGCAACAAGTAACAACAACAACAAGCAACAACAACAACGCCTTGGGAAAAGTAACGAAAAGAGTATTCCCAACTTCATTGCACACAACTTCCTGTTTCCACCTTCCATCCCCCACAATCCACGTCCCCCCTCCACCTGTAGCATGGTCTTGTAAGTAATGATTATTGTGGTTATTATTATTAATAACGAATATGATTATGAAAATATACAGTAAAGAAAATAGTAATATCGAATAGTGTCAGAGAAAAGTATTTCGAAAAAAGGAACAGGACGGTATAGAACTTCCTTGACACGAGAACAAGACAAAAGTAAACATTGGAAACAGTGAATAGAAAAAGACTAGACTCAATGACGCTGACACATCAAAGAATGACGCCAGAAAGTAGGATGGTCCAGTGATAACAAAGCGGTGACTGGACGTTGACACGTGTAAACAAAATAGAAAATACGAATATAAAAGGCAGACACAATGAAAAGCGAGGACACAGTAAAACCTTCGACAGGAAATAGCAAGATAATGACTTAGTTAAATAACAATGTATAGACGGACTTGATACTTGATACGCGTTAGATGCGATTGCACACGGCTTTAAAATAAAGAAGTGACCAACTCGGCCAGCTGACCAATTAAATATTTAGAGGCGTGCCCTATTGGACATTTGACTTACGGCAGTCACGGATCAGTTTAAATGACGGACAATCAGAATGCGCATGGGAGCAAGTGGACATCTGAAGGATAGAACAAAAATACTTATTGGTTAATCCGTCAAGCTGCACTCGATGATAAAAGGAAACAGGAGACAACAAAAAGGGGACAGAACGAAGAAGAAAGAAGAGGAAGCAAGTAAGGGGAGCGAAGAAGAAGAGACAGAGGAGGGAGCCCGAAGACAGAAGGGCAGACAATCAGAGAAGAACAGCAGAAGGAGAACACACACCAGAGACGACACGAGAGAGAAAAAAGACGTAGGTAACGACAGTTGGAATAGATGGACAATTAGAGCAATAGATACTCAGGAAAAGCAATTTTGAAGAAGTAGTTTTAGGACAGATTGAAGATTTGTTTCAAGTGATGTAAGTGATATGAATATTTATGACTTTGAAACTTCGAGTACAGTGATTTAGTCGTGATTGACCGCGTGTTTCATATGGAATGTAGTACAGAGTTTAGAATTCTCCTCTTATCAAATGTATAGAATATTGAGAAATAGGAGAACATTGAGAAATGCTGTATGAAAAATATGATTATTTGATGCTGATGTGCTTCAGCGACGAAACTAACGAAAATTATGTCATATTGCATCTTAGTACAAGTGATGTTGTGAATTCTAAGTCGAATATCTTTTTTGTCAGAATTAAAGAATTATGTAGAGAATATCATCGGACTTGCTCTCCTCTGTTTAGTGAAATCGTAATATTTGTGAAAATCGGTGTGTGCTATGATCAGAGAACCAAAGAACACTAATGTATTCAGTCATCAGAATAATAGTGTGCACATCATTACATTATTATACTGCTGCCCGTGCCTATTTCCTAAATTAGGGAGGAGACGATCTAGCGTAAAAGCGAACACAACGCCAAGTACTAACTATCACGTGCTCATGTTTTAACCACATTTTTTGTAATTTAGACAGACATAGAACATTTTATCTTTCTAACATTGAACTCAGACATGATCAATATTAACAACGAAATCAACGAGGACAGGACAAGGCGAAGTACAGGCGATCACGTGCTAGAATGAACTGATATGATTTAGACAAAGAACAATTGTTTCTTTAATAATGGTGGTATACAGAGAACATTAATTAGACATTCCCAAAGAGCGACAACATCAAAGACGGAGGGACAGTGTATTCGGCCAAGAACAAGAGACAGGTAAGTTATGTTTTAGTTAGATTGTTGTTGCAATTACAGTGCATATTTGTTTGATTTATACTGCTTTGTTACTATATTTTTTTACTAGAAATTATTGATTATTTCATTTATTATTTCATGGAGTAAGAATAATACAGAGATATTTCAGAGAGAATGTTAGAGAGACTGATACAACAGATTGCAGAAACACCTCAAATAGATATACTAAAATTGGAGATCAGATATCTGAGGAGAGAAGTAGCTAGGTTAAGTAGAGAGTTGAGGCAGGAAAGAAATATGAGGACACTTTGCAGTTTTTATCCAAGAGCACACTTTAGACAAATACAGAACTCTTTTTATAGAAATGAGAGACATGGAAGAATACATAAACATCAAAACCAGGTACACTATACAGACATGAGGTATCAAAACAAACAGCCTACAACGACACAAGGTATAGAGAAAACTACCACTACAATTCTTTAAAAGGAAATACAGCAGATATATGCCACACAACACTGAAAGGTTGCTTAGGACTGAGAGGAAAGAAATAAATGCTACAGTGAGTAGAAGATGAGACAAAGACAGACGAAGACATAAAAATGAGACAAAGGAGGCAGCCACACAGGGATCTTGTAGTAGAAAAGATAAACAAACCAATACCGATATAACACTAGTAAAAGACAGTAGCACTATTACAGATGCAGAGTTAGGCAGGAAAGATGCAAGTACAGCTACGGAGTTATTCAGAAAAGTTACAAATACAGTTCATGTAGGTACTACAATGAATGAAAACTGTTTAATACAGATGAAGAACGTAGCCACAACCACTGTACCCACTGAAACAGATGATATTAGTGTAGAAACAGACAGGATCGTGTTAAATGACGCAGATAAACAGTCTTATCACATGAGCAAAGATGAAGAAACTAGTACTGTAATTATAGTGACAAGAGATAGCTGTACATGTATGGCAGATAAAAATACTGAAATGAATGAAGATAATGTAAAAGAATGCAATAATTGTCAGAGAAACGTAGATAGTACAGATTATACAATAGGTGCTGTAACTGATACTAACATGAATGATGAAATGCTGACATCACATTATGACGATATTCCAGATCAGGATGAATTTAAAACATGTATGAAAGATATCTTAAATTATGCCAGTAGGTCACAATCACACACCACGACAAATAGTGAAACAATTAATGATGCACGCGTAGCCATTATGAATCATTATGAGAAGAACAAGGAAAACGATAAAATTGGAAATAGTAGATGAACAGTTTGGATTTGTTGAAGGAAAGGGAACACACAATGCCATTTATGCTTTACGAACATAACAGAAAGAGCTTTAGAAGCACAGAAAGATCTCTACTTGTGCTTCATTGATTACACAAAGGCATTTGACAAGGAGAAACATAGTGAAATTATTAAAATGCTTGAAGACATCAGTATAGACGGCAAAGACCTGAGGATTGTAAAACATCTGTACAGGCAGCAAGAAGCAGCAGTTCGAGTTGAAAATAGAATTGGAAAATATCAACCGATAAAACAAAGGTGCTACAAGGATGTGTACTATCTCCAGACCTTCTTTCTCTGTATAGCGAGAATATTCTAAGAACAATCATCACAGAACCAGGCATAAAAATTGGAGGATACAATATTAACAACCTTCGGTATGCTGACGACACAGTACTGATAGCTGAGAACCAACAAGACCTGCAAAATCTCTTGGATAAAGTCGCAAAAGAAAGTGAACAGAAAGGCCTTACTTTGAACATCAAAAAGACAGAGACTATGGTTATATCTAAGAAACAGAATCCACCAACAAGCAGTATAAAATGAAATGGAACTATTCTAAAGCAGGTGCAGAAATTCAAATACCTTGGAGCAGTAATAACTTCAGACGGGAAATGCAGAACAGAAATTAGGAACAGAATAAGCCAAGCAAAGACTGCATTTCAGAGAATGAGAAACATATTAGCTAACACATGTTTATCAATGAATGCTAGAAAACGAGTCCTAAAATGCTATATTGTACCCATCTTGTTATATGGAAGTGAATCATGGACAATAGGCAGGTCTGCACAAAAATCACTGGAAGCAGCAGAAATGTGTTTTATTAGAAGAATGATGCGAATTCCCTGGACAGCAAAAATAACTAATGAAGAATGTATGAAAAGAGCTGGGGAGACAAAAAAAAAGTGTCAAAAAGATAAGAGAGAGACAATGTACTTTCATAGGACATGCAATGAGAAGAGGGGGCATTGAAAATATTATAACAACAGGAAAAATAGAAGGAAGAAGATCAAGAGGAAGACCAAGAGAAATGATATTGGACAGTCTGACAGGATGATGTGAGAGGAGATGAGCAACTGAACTGATGGCCTGCATGAAGGATCGGGTACTCCGGAGAAGCATAATAGCCAACGCCAGTCGGCATAGAACCTGATGATGATGATGATGATGTGGGCTATCCCGCATTAGATAACAAACATGGACAGATATACATAGAGGATGCATTGAAGGATCTCATTGAACATGATCCGGAGTTAAGCAAATGGTCACACATATGGAAACATCAACATAATACTAGTTCACAGATACAGGCAGTAAGGAACCTAAATACCACTGAGCGACAAAATATTAAACATAAAGACAAAACCCAATAAAGTGCCAGTAGATAAAGTGGAGAAAATCAGAAAGACAACATCACAAGGAGTTATTGTTCTTGACAATGAAGAAGTAGATAGACAATGGAGAAATTGTGGAATTCTAATACACCTCCTCAGTCCACATCAGTGATGTTTGTGCAGATTAATAACATTCAACGTAAGGCAGATACAATTATGATTTTATAGAAGAAAAATGTAAAGCAAAATATGGTGAGAGAGAAAAAACTGTTTCAAATGAAAACAAACTAGTAGGCAGCGTTCAAATAACGTCAAATAAAGGACAGGAAAAAGATAATGGTAAGGAAATAGTAGGATGGACTATAACAGCAGCAGAGATAAGGGTGGACGTGATGTAGACGCAGAACTTGCGAAGATTAGGTCAAATAAAACGCCTACTTGCTATGAAACTCAAGTTAAGCAACAGTCAAATGAAACAGCAAAGATTATTGCTAGTATCAGTTAAGCTCCGATCTCTCGGGAGACCATCCTTGCAAATCCAAATATTCCAGAAAATGGCAAACGTTTGCCACTTGAAGGTTTTAGTTATGATGAGGAGGGACATTTTTTTTATCGGCATGGAATATCAAACCATATTTCAAGTCAGGATAAGACAGTTGTTAATGATGAAGGGTCTATGAGAAATTAAATAATGCACTACAGCAAACAGAGAAAGTAAATACAGAGGTAAAGGAATGAGACGAAATAGAAGGCGCTAATGATGAAATATTAATGAGGTTATTTTAAGGTTCCAGTATTCTGAGTATGCAGGTTCAAGATTATTAGAATGCATACTGTGTTACAGATTCACCTAAGGTTAAGGTGACATAAATTGTTGGTGCTCATGATATCCATCAATAATAGAATTGGCATTCATGATGTATTTTTTATTACTAATATTGTACTGCAAGGTTGTATTGGGAGCAACAATATGAGGGCATCCTCAGCACTAGCAAAGATTGGCACAGAGGGATGGAGACCCAAGAATTATCGTGGATAGATAGGTACTTGGGGGTGGAATAACTGATGTCAGTGGAAGAAAATTCGTTGAGAGTATGATGGGAGTATTATGGCTTTCAAGGAACCAGTAAATCACATTTTTCACACTGAGTATGTGTTGTGGAATATGTGTGATATATCCTATTGTTGCACTGTAGATGAGAATCGAGAGGTTAGCCAATGTAAATTCATCACAAGGTAAATAAGGTGATTTGTTTCGAGTTGAGCCTCAAATGGTTTGACATTATTTTTTGTTCTTTGAAAGGATGTATGTTTTTTTTTCTTTTTCTTGAGTGTGTTGATCCGGAATATGTATCATCTAAAGAAGAAGAATGACTTACTGTGTTATGGCCAAATTTTTGAAGACGGTGTAAAAATTTTGATAAATATTTTATTTCTATGATGATTATGAAATATTGAGAGAATATAATTAGAACATATTTAGACAAAACAGTTGATATAGCCGACGTTTAACATTCTGACTAAAAACAAGGGGAGTTGATTGCAAAGTGATTTTTTGCTTGTGTGTGTTTCAGATGGAAATATGTGGGTAGTCTATTACTTACAAGTCACGTGGCTAGTTTTTGTTATAGTCATAATGTTAACAATATAACTAAAACATGAGGAGGTATGTAGCATAGCCTTGTAAGTAATGACTATTGTGGTTATTATTATTAGTAATGAAAATGATTATGAAAATATACAGTAAAAAGATTAGTAAGATCGAACTGCGACAGAAAAAAGCAGGTCGAAAAAAGGAAGGGAAAGGTGTAAAACTTCCATGACACAAGAACAAGACGCGGAAAAAAATAAACAGTGGTCCAGTGATAACAAAGCAGTGACTGGATGTTGACACGTGTAAACAAAATAGAAAAGACAAATAGAAAAGGCAGACACAATGCAAAAGCGAGGACACAATAAAACCTCCGACAGGAAATAGCAGGATAATGACTTATGTAAATAACAATTGTATAGAAGGAGTTGACGCTTGACACGCGTTGTGATGCGATTGCACACGGTTTTGAAATAAAGAAGTGACCAATTGGACATTTGACTTACGATAGTCACAGTTCAGTTTGAATGACGGACAATCAGAATGCGCATGGGAACCAGTGGACATCTGAAGGGTGGAACCAAAATGCATATTCGTTAATCTTTCAAGCTGCACTTGAAGATAAAAATGAGACATGAGGCAACAAAAAGAGGACAGAACGAAGAAGAAAGACGTGAAAGCAAGTAGGGAATGAAGAAAAAGAAGAGACAGAGGAGGGAGCCCGAAGACAGAGGGACAGACAATCAGAGAAGAACAGCAGAAGGAGAACACAAGCCAGAGAAAACACGAGAGAGAAAGAAGACGCAGGTAACGACAGTTGGAATAGAAGGACAATTAGAGCAATAGATACTCAGGAAAAGCAATTTTGAAGAAGTAGTTTTAGGACAGTTTGAATCTGTGTTTCAAGTGGTTCAAGTGATATGAATATTTATGACTTTGAAACTTGGAGTACAGTGATTTAGTCGTGTAACTGATTGACCACGTGTTGCAGATGGAATATAGTAAAGAGTTTAGAATTCTCCTCTCCTCATCAAATGTGTAGAATATTATGAAGTAGGAGAATATTGAGAAATGATTCATGTAGAATATGATATTTTGATATTGATGTTCTTCAACGACGAAACTAACGAAGATTATGTCATATTGCATCTTAGTACAAGAGATGTTGTGAATTCTAAGTCGAATATCTTATTTGTCAGAATTCAATGAATTATGTAGAGAATATCATCGGACTTGCTCTTCTCTGATTAGCGAAGTGTAATGTTTGTGAAACCTAATCTGAAACAACAGAGATCAGATTGTGTGTGAAGATATCCTCAGAAATATTCAGCAATACATCGATAAATGGCAGGATTACAAACTATATTAATAAGAATAATTACAAGACAGAAGAACACTACCTCACATTTGCAGTATTATACATCTACCACCATTCACCTCCCAACCTCCACCTCCCACCCTCTACCTACCACATCCAAACTTCCACCTTTCACCTACCACCTTCCACCTTCGACTCTCAACCCTCCACATACCACCTCTGACTGTCCAGCTCCCACCCTCCACACACCACCTTCCATCTCCCCCCACATTAACCCTCCACACACCACCTTCCATCTCCCCCCACATTAACCCTCCACACACCACTTCCATCTCCCCCCACATTAACCCTCCACACACCACCTTCCAACTTCCCCCATCCCGCTTGCACCTTCCATCCTCCACCATTTACCTACCACCTCGCATCTCCATCTTGTACCCTCCACCTACCACCTCGCACCTCCATCTTGTACCCTCCACCTACCACCTCGCACCTCCATCTTGTACCCTCCACCTACCACCTCGCATCTCCATCTTGTACCCTCCACCTACCACCTCGCACCTCCATCTTGTACCCTCCACCTACCACCTCGCACCTCCATCTTGTACCCTCCACCTACCACCTCGCACCTCCATCTTGTACCCTCCACCTACCACCTCGCACTCCATCTTGTACCCTCAACCTACAACATCGCACCTCCACCTTGTACCCTCCACCTACCACCTTCCACCTCTCACCTTTCCATCTTCCACCTTCTACCGTCCACCTTCCACCATGGTGGTAAAAAAAATGGACAAGACGTGGCTTAAAATATTCATAACAGCCAAGGAATGTAAGAAAATCCAGAAACTGCGTGACCCAGCCATCAATATCAAAGTCATGTCTGAGGGAGACATGAAAGACGCATCACAAGCCTTCAGAAACATAGCAGTCCAAGCCAAGAAACAGAGCTTGGAAGAATTCATCAACCAAATAGTAAAGGACAAATCCGTGTAAACATTCTAGTGATTCCATAATAGCATGTCTAACAAACAGAAAACCAGCGACACTGGGCCCTTGCAAGATGATACGGGCCAAGAACTAAACTCTGATACAGAGAGAGGCCAGAACTTTTCACAAGATATCTTCAACAAACTGACCAAACAAACTGGGAAGCCAGACATACAACGTTGAAGATCAGAGAAAGAATAAAGCCCATAGAACAGCACACATACATCATATTCGAAGAAGAGCTGAGATAAGCCATCAATTCTTCTAATGACAGTGCCCCAGGAATTGAAGGAATAAGAAACAGTTGAAAAAAAAATGGAAACAGAGATTAAAAATATAATCTCAGACTTCAATCACCGTATTAAAACGGAGATAATCCCAAAAGAATGGAACCATATCCACCTCGTAGCTCTGCCTAAAGCAAACAGGAAACACAGAGAGCTATCAGGTCACCGAATCATCACACTCAAAAATATACGGAAAACTGATGGAACAAAACTGTAGCCACAAAATCCTCACAAACACTCGAAAATAATGGCAAACTACCGAACACAATGAGAGGATACAGACCTGGAAGAAACATCACATGAACACAGCCATCATGTCGTCTGAAGTATAAGAGGTGTTCCAAAAGAAAGATGAAACAATCCTGGTGACCCTTGACCTGGAGGATGTATACAACCAAGTGAATTACACCACCCTACTTACAATAATGTTGGAACTAGAAGATGTGTACAAGCGAGTGGATTAAACCATCTACTTACTATAAAGTGTGCCGACAGGTCAAGGAAAATATGGGCACTAACACCATATCCCTATGTGCCTCCAAGGCATGAGAGGATTATATTTACCTTACTATAATACTGGAACTAGGCACCAACATGTGGTTTGTCAGACGCACGGCTACATCAATCTTAAACAGAACTATAGCCATGAAATATATATCCTGGACATCTAAGCAACTAAGATCTATCTAGGCCTCGTTCAAGTATCCCCACTCTTACCAGTATATAACAACATATACACAGAGAAACTAGCTCAGTTGAATCAAACAGGCCCTTGATGATCTTTAACCTTTGTGAACGATATAGCAATATATGCACAAGGTCGAGGTGGCAAACATTGTACAAAAACAAGTGAACCTCGTCACGACCTGGTGCAAAGATCACAACCAGTCAGTCAACCCAACCGAAGCCAAAATATTACGTTGCTTCTTGGATAACTCAACTAAAGACAAACCATTATTGACCTCTAAGGATAACACAACTAAAAGCAAACTATTACTGCCCTCTATGGATAACTCAACTAAAGACAAACTATTATTGTACTCCTTGCATAACTCAACTAAAGACAAACTATTATTGACCTCTATGAATAACTCAACTAAAGACACATTATTATTGTCCTCCTTGGATAACTCAACTAAAGACAAGCTATTATTGTCCTACTTGTATAACTCAACTAAAGTAAACTATTGTGGTGGACCTTAGATATCCGGACATCAAAAGCAGAAACGCCAGCGGTGAATTAGGAAAACACCAACATAGGAAGATGTGACACTCTAAGATACTTGGGGATCATCTGTCACAGACGCCTATCTTTCCAGCCAAACGTGGACAAGACGAGAAGATTTCAGAAGCAAAGAAAGGTCTAGCAAAACTGAAAATAAAAGCAAACATGGGACTATCACTTGTCTTGTCTTTGTCTTGTCTTGTCTTGTCTTGTGCTATCTCCCTGTAACTCGGAGCTGGGGATCTTTGTAGCCGATGCTGTGAAGGGGTCAGACCTTCGTATCAGCTTTGGAGAGAGTTATGGCAGATTTTTTTAAGTCTCGGAGTGCAGCTAAAAAAGAGGTAGGAGGTGTGCAATACTTCTTTAGCATACTCTACCACCATGAGAATTATCACGATCCCTAAACTGTTTACCAGCCCAGGCCTGTTACTGGGTGTACAACGGAGAGGAGGGTCAAAGTCTTGGTCAGCTATGGTTCGATAACCCTGACTCTAGCATGTCAACTATGGTTGGCTGAATGCCTGATTGAACAGTCTTCACCTCCTGGACATACCACAACAAACAAAAAAACTCTACTCAAGACAATGAAAGCGCTGGTAATATCAAGGTTAGAATATGTCCTCGCCATGATCACCTTATCAACAAACCAAACAACCCGGCTAGAAAGAATTCTAAATAAAGCAATGAGAATAGTGCTCGGATGTCCCAGAGACACACCGGTGGGTGCCATGCCACATCTGTTGAATATACCCAGTATGAAAACTCAACATAAATGCGCCCAAGTCAAAGAGTCTATACGAATCAAGAGCATGAAAGACCTCCCATTGAAGAAAGAGATCCAGACACACAAAGACACTCTGGTGAAAAGAGGTCGGTCACGGATGTCGGAGACTGAAAAAACCACAGGGCAGATATGTAATCCTGAGATAATCCCCATAGCTAACATCTGCGTGGATGACAGAACATATCCACAGCTACCAAAATCCACATATGGCTAGGACGAGAATGCCAAGTAGAATGAGAAATCAAAGATAAAATCATCAGAAATCCAGCTCAGATGACCATGTAATATACAAAGATTGATGGGTCAGGGCAGGACAAAGAAGAGAATGGGAATTCGAGGTTTAACGCAATGGACCCCTCAACGATAGCGAATCTGAAGACTTCCCCACAAATACAACCAGTATGAGGATGGAAAAAGCAGCAGCCACTCGACTCATAAACTGGATCTCCAGTCATAAATTGGCTAGCAACTCTGCAACCAACACTAGTCATAAACTGGCTACCAAACCAGCAACCATCTTCAATCATAACCAGGCTAGCAAACCAGTAACCATCTCCAGCCATAAATTGGCTAGTAAACCAGCAACCATCTCCAGTCATAAACTGATTAGTAAACCAGAAACCATCTCCAGTCATAAACTGGCAAGCAAACGAGCAACCATCTCCAGTCATAAACTGGTTAGCAAACCAGCAACCATCTCCAGTCATAAACTTAACAGATTATCATAACATGCTTAAAAACAAGTTCACGCGTGGCAAGTTGTTAGCCAAACTAAAAGAACCTCAAATCTCCCCTCCTTCCTCCCTAAATTCCACCGCCCCCTCATGGATTTATTGCCCATGACATTCCAGCATCAAGGTCAAGGAGATGTCAGATCAACTGGAAAGCAAAGCAACCAGCCTGGACAACCAACATATGAACAAAGAAGAGTTCATAACAGACATTATATTAACATTACAAGGAGAGAAGCAAACAAATGTGTGAATGTAGCAGCTATCACTAAAGAGTATGAGAAAGAGGCAGAGAGAAGGGCAGCGGCAGACAATCAGAACTTTGTGGAAAAGATGGAACTGTGTACAGCCAATGTGCCCTTGGAAGCATCTCCCAACATACACTACGGACAACACTGAGGATAAAGTCTGAGCACATGTGGGAGTGTCCTGAGTGTAAGGAGACCCATCTCTAGGCCAGCACCAGAGCCAGGCCATTATTCTTCAAGTTCAAATACATTTTACTATATTGAATTACGCAGACAGAATTTAAGTAGCCATTTAAAGTTTATATATATATATATATATATATATATAATATATATATATAATATATATATATAATGGTGTGGCTAATAACTGATTAACTATTATGAAAGTATGCGAGAAAAATATCTGTGACATGTATATCACTTGATAAATCACATGTATTCAGCACTTTCTAAGAACCAAATTCGGGTTTAATTTTTGCACTGAAAATTCTTTTAGCGTTATGAATTTTAAAGTAGTGTATGCGTTTTTCTAATGACCTAAACTGCATCTGAACTTTATAGTTAAAATGAAAAAAACATAACATTTTTACTGTTGTACTTACCGCAGCAAAGTCTAGTTCCTACTACGATACAAGATCTTATATATAACCCGGCAAGGGGAAGTAAGTTAGTCAGAATCTTAATATTACTGGTCTATACTGAGTCAGAAGTCACGTGACTGCTTTTATTCAGATTTTTATTTATTCTTTTCACAGATCCTGGTGTTACAGTTTATTCTGTTCTTGTGAAATCAAGCAAGGAAAAAAATAATAAAAACTTGCTTTCCTTGTCCGTGTAATCATTTCGTTCAAATTTCTCAACAGTGTAAGAAAACATACGTTTTGGGCTAACATAAGCTTTCAACATACTTTCAACACTTCGTATGGGTTTATCTTTCTTTAAAACCACTGAAGTATTGAATATTTTGGCTGTGGCAGTTGGTGTGCATTCAGGTTCAACAGATCACAAAAAGTGTTTTGAAATGTTACAAATAAATCAATAAAATATATTAAATACAACTCATTTTGAGACTTGAAAGACGAGTTTCGTGATAAATACTTTCGGTTTTCTCACCTCGATTCAGACAACTTTCATACACATCAACATAACATGCTTTTGTCTTATAGGTTTCACTCTTTCTTTATGTTTAGAGACAGCTGAACGGCGTATATTAGTACAATCTTCCGAGAATAAAAGTGAAAGAAAGATGTATTCTCTCCTCTTTCTGGTATTTACAAGAAAGTCATTGAGTAATAAAGTAGATATCAATCCCAGAGTCGGATCTTACAACTCTCCGGGGTGGGCTCACGATATGTTTTCAGTTACTATGTCAGAGGCCTACAGGAGTGCTGTTTGGGAGGCACAGTTCCGCAAGGGACATGCAAATGAATGAATGAATGAATATCATCTTTTCTCCACTGATGCTCTTTAACAGAAAATAATTATGACAGCTGGGATAAAACTGGTTCTAGTGATAAAAATAGATGAAAGTGTAAGGTTCTGATTTGATAAGAGATGGAAAGACTGGGTAGATACAAGAAGGAAGGAAAGCAAGACGACCACGTACAAATGAGACACATAAAACAATCCAATATTTCCGCAAAAGCCCTAACCAAGGTTCACATACAGAAACAAAAAATGTATTTCCGTCTTTCAAACTCCGAGGAGGCTAAAAAGCAAAGTCTATATTTTTCATCTATTGTGTGGTGTGTGTGTGTGTGTGTGTGTGTGTGTGTGGTGTGTGTGTGTGTTTGTTTGTTTCTCTGTTATGTTGTTTCTCTATATAATCCTTGAAAACGGCTTTTGCCGAAATATTGAATTATTGTTTTTTCTTCAGTTGTCTGTGCTCATTTTGCTTTCTGTTATTCTTGTGTATGTCCATTTTCCTCACTCTTTCCATCTCTTTCTTTCATAAAAGTAGAACACGGCCCGTCATGTAAGCTTTTCTTTTGTTTTTGTTCTGTGTGGTCTCTTACTAACAGCATGCTGGGATTGATGTTAATAATCTTCTGACTTGGTGTGGCTGGTGTTTAACTTTGCGTATTCCAGTGCATTAGTTTTCTCTTTTTCTAGTCTTTGTGATCATGTGAATTATGTGGAATGTGGCTTTACAGGTAAAGACTTTAGTTTCAGAGTTGGCAACCACAGATGCAGATACACGTTTACAACATCTGGGAAACAATGAGGCTTGTACACAGCAAAGTAGGGGAACAGAATATAAGATAAAATTAAGGAACAAGAAGACTAACAAATTCTCATCCAGTTATTGTGTTGTCTTGTAGTAGCTAGGCAGTTGCATGCGCCACAAGAATTAAGGATTCTAACCTAAGTTATCTTGTTATAATTGTTCTCCATCTCACATCTGAATTGACTTTTAAAGTTCAAATACATTTTACTATATTGAATTACGCAGACAGAATTTAAGTAGCCATTTAAAGTTTTATATATATATATATATATATATATATATATATATATATATATATATATAATGGTGTGGCTAATAACTGATTAACTATTATGAAAGTATGCGAGAAAAATATCTGTGACATGTATATCACTTGATAAATCACATGTATTCAGCACTTTCTAAGAACCAAATCGGGTTTAATTTTTGCACTGAAAATTCTTTTAGCGTTATGAATTTTAAAGTAGTGTATGCGTTTTTCTAATGACCTAAACTGCATCTGAACTTTATAGTTAAAATGAAAAAATAACACATTTTTACTGTTGTACTTACCGCAGCAAAGTCTAGTTCCTACTACGATACAAGATCTTATATATAACCCGGCAAGGGGAAGTAAGTTAGTCAGAATCTTAATATTACTGGTCTATACTGAGTCAGAAGTCACGTGACTGCTTTTATTCAGATTTTTATTTATTCTTTTCACAGATCCTGGTGTTACAGTTTATTCTGTTCTTGTGAAATCAAGCAAGGAAAAAAATAATAAAAACTTGCTTTCCTTGTCCGTGTAATCATTTCGTTCAAATTTCTCAACAGTGTAAGAAAACATACGTTTTGGGCTAACATAAGCTTTCAACATACTTTCAACACTTCGTATGGGTTTATCTTTCTTTAAAACCACTGAAGTATTGAATATTTTGGCTGTGGCAGTTGGTGTGCATTCAGGTTCAACAGATCACAAAAAGTGTTTTGAAATGTTACAATAAATCAATAAAATATATTAAATACAACTCATTTTGAGACTTGAAAGACGAGTTTCGTGATAAATACTTTCGGTTTTCTCACCTCGATTCAGACAACTTTCATACACATCAACATAACATGCTTTTGTCTTATAGGTTTCACTCTTTCTTTATGTTTAGAGACAGCTGAACGGCGTATATTAGTACAATCTTCCGAGAATAAAAGTGAAAGAAAGATGTATTCTCTCCTCTTTCTGGTATTTACAAGAAAGTCATTGAGTAATAAAGTAGATATCAATCCCAGAGTCGGATCTTACAACTCTCCGGGGTGGGCTCACGATATGTTTTCAGTTACTATGTCAGAGGCCTACAGGAGTGCTGTTTGGGAGGCACAGTTCCGCAAGGGACATGCAAATGAATGAATGAATGAATATCATCTTTTCTCCACTGATGCTCTTTAACAGAAAATAATTATGACAGCTGGGATAAAACTGGTTCTAGTGATAAAAATAGATGAAAGTGTAAGGTTCTGATTTGATAAGAGATGGAAAGACTGGGTAGATACAAGAAGGAAGGAAAGCAAGACGACCACGTACAAATGAGACACATAAAACAATCCAATATTTCCGCAAAAGCCCTAACCAAGGTTCACATACAGAAACAAAAAATGTATTTCCGTCTTTCAAACTCCGAGGAGGCTAAAAAGCAAAGTCTATATTTTTCATCTATTGTGTGTGTGTGTTGTGTGTGTGTGTGTGTGTGTGTGTGTGTGGTGTGTGTGTGTTTGTTTGTTTCTCTGTTATGTTGTTTCTCTATATAATCCTTGAAAACGGCTTTTGCCGAAATATTGAATTATTGTTTTTTCTTCAGTTGTCTGTGCTCATTTTGCTTTCTGTTATTCTTGTGTATGTCCATTTTCCTCACTCTTTCCATCTCTTTCTTTCATAAAAGTAGAACACGGCCCGTCATGTAAGCTTTTCTTTTGTTTTTGTTCTGTGTGGTCTCTTACTAACAGCATGCTGGGATTGATGTTAATAATCTTCTGACTTGGTGTGGCTGGTGTTTAACTTTGCGTATTCCAGTGCATTAGTTTTCTCTTTTTCTAGTCTTTGTGATCATGTGACTTAGTGTGGCCGGTATTTAACTTACTTCTGATTTAGTGTGGCACAGTATTTAACTTACTTCTGATTTAGTGTGGCACAGTATTTAACTTACTTGTGACTTAGTGTGGCAGGTATTTAACTTACTTGTGACTTAGTGTGGCCGGTATTTAACTTACTTCTGACTTAGCGTGGCCGGTATTTAACTTACTTCTGATTTAGTGTGGCACAGTATTTAACTTACTTCTGACTTAGTGTGGCCGGTATTTAACTTACTTCTGATTTAGTGGGGCACAGTATTTAACTTACTTTTGACTTAGTGTGGCACAGTATTTAACTTACTTCTGACTTAGTGTGGCCGGTATTTAACTTACTTCTGACTTAGTGTGGCCGGTATTTAACTTACTTCTGACTTAGTGTGGCCGGTATTTAACTTACTTCTGACTTAGTGTGGCCGGTATTTAACTTACTTCTGACTTAGTGTGGCCGGTATTTAACTTACTTCTGACTTAGTGTGGCCGGTATTTAACTTACTTCTGATTTAGTGGGGCACAGTATTTAACTTACTTCTGACTTAGTGTGGCACAGTATTTAACTTACTTCTGACTTAGTGTGGCCGGTATTTAACTTACTTCTGATTAGTGGGGCACAGTATTTAACTTACTTTTGACTTAGTGTGGCCGGTATTTAACTTACTTCTGATTTAGTGGGGCACAGTATTTACTTACTTCTGATTAGTGGGGCACAGTATTTAACTTACTTCTGACTTAGTGTGGCCGGTATTTAACTTACTTCTGACTTAGTGTGGCACAGTATTTAACTTACTTCTGATTTAGGTGGGCACAGTATTTAACTTACTTCTGATTTAGTGGGGCACAGTATTTAACTTACTTTTGACTTAGTGTGGCCGGTATTTAACTTACTTCTGATTTAGTGGGGCACAGTATTTAACTTACTTCTGATTTAGTGGGGCACAGTATTTAACTTACTTCTGATTTAGTGGGGCACAGTATTTAACTTACTTCTGACTTAGTGTGGCACAGTATTTAACTTACTTCTGATTTAGTGTGGCACAGTATTTAACTTACTTCTGATTTAGTGGGGCACAGTATTTAACTTACTTCTGATTTAGTGGGGCACAGTATTTAACTTACTTCTGATTTAGTGGGGCACAGTATTTAACTTACTTCTGATTTAGTGGGGCACAGTATTTAACTTACTTCTGATTTAGTGGGGCACAGTATTTAACTTACTTCTGATTTAGTGGGGCACAGTATTTAACTTACTTCTGATATAGTGGAGAACAGTATTTAACTTACTTCTGACTTAGTGGGGCACAGTATTTAACTTACTTCTGATTTAGTGGAGAACAGTATTTAACTTACTTCTGATTTAGTGGGGCACAGTATTTAACTTACTTCTGACTTAGTGGGGCACAGTATTTAACTTACTTCTGACTTAGTGGGGCACAGTATTTAACTTACTTCTGATTTAGTGGGGCACAGTATTTAACTTACTTCTGATTTAATGGGGCACAGTATTTAACCTAATTCTGATTTAGTGGGGCACAGTATTTAACTTACTTCTGACTTAGTGGGGCACAGCATTTAACTTACTTCTGACTTAGTGGGGCACAGTATTTAACTTACTTCTGATGTAGTGGGGCACAGTATTTAACTTACTTCTGATTTAGTGATGCACAGTATTTACTTACTTCTGATTTAGGGGGCACAGTATTTAACTTACTTCTGATTTAGTGGGGCACAGTATTTAACTTACTTCTGATTTAGTGGGGCACAGTATTTAACTTACTTCTGATTTAGTGGAGAACAGTATTTAACTTACTTCTGACTTAGTGGGGCACAGTATTTAACTTACTTCTGATTTAGTGGGGCACAGTATTTAACTTACCTCTGATTTAGTGTGGCACAGTATTTAACTTACTTGTGACTTAGTGTGGCTTTACAGGTAAAGACTTTAGTTTCAGAGTTGGCAACCACAGATGCAGATACACGTTTACAACATCTGGGAAACAATGAGGCTTGTACACAGCAAAGTAGGGGAACAGAATATAAGATAAAATTAAGGAACAAGAAGACTAACAAATTCTCATCCAGTTATTGTGTTGTCTTGTAGTAGCTAGGCAGTTGCATGCGCCACAAGAATTAAGGATTCTAACCTAAGTTTCTTGTTATAATTGTTCTCCATCTCACATCTGAATTGACTTTTAAAGTTCAAATACATTTTACTATATTGAATTACGCAGACAGAATTTAAGTAGCCATTTAAAGTTTATATATATATATATATATATATATATATATATATATATATATATATATATATAATGGTGTGGCTAATAACTGATTAACTATTATGAAAGTATGCGAGAAAAAATATCTGTGACATGTATATCACTTGATAAATCACATGTATTCAGCACTTTCTAAGAACCAAATTCGGGTTTAATTTTTGCACTGAAAATTCTTTTAGCGTTATGAATTTTAAAGTAGTGTATGCGTTTTTCTAATGACCTAAACTGCATCTGAACTTTATAGTTAAAATGAAAAAAACATAACATTTTTACTGTTGTACTTACCGCAGCAAAGTCTAGTTCCTACTACGATACAAGATCTTATATATAACCCGGCAAGGGGAAGTAAGTTAGTCAGAATCTTAATATTACTGGTCTATACTGAGTCAGAAGTCACGTGACTGCTTTTATTCAGATTTTTATTTATTCTTTTCACAGATCCTGGTGTTACAGTTTATTCTGTTCTTGTGAAATCAAGCAAGGAAAAAAATAATAAAAACTTGCTTTCCTTGTCCGTGTAATCATTTCGTTCAAATTCTCAACAGTGTAAGAAAACATACGTTTTGGGCTAACATAAGCTTTCAACATACTTTCAACACTTCGTATGGGTTTATCTTTCTTTAAAACCACTGAAGTATTGAATATTTTGGCTGTGGCAGTTGGTGTGCATTCAGGTTCAACAGATCACAAAAAGTGTTTTGAAATGTTACAAATAAATCAATAAAATATATTAAATACAACTCATTTTGAGACTTGAAAGACGAGTTTCGTGATAAATACTTTCGGTTTTCTCACCTCGATTCAGACAACTTTCATACACATCAACATAACATGCTTTTGTCTTATAGGTTTCACTCTTTCTTTATGTTTAGAGACAGCTGAACGGCGTATATTAGTACAATCTTCCGAGAATAAAAGTGAAAGAAGATGTATTCTCTCCTCTTTCTGGTATTTACAGAAAGTCATTGAGTAATAAAGTAGATATCAATCCCAGAGTCGGATCTTACAACTCTCCGGGGTGGGCTCACGATATGTTTTCAGTTACTATGTCAGAGGCCTACAGGAGTGCTGTTTGGGAGGCACAGTTCCGCAAGGGACATGCAAATGAATGAATGAATGAATATCATCTTTTCTCCACTGATGCTCTTTAACAGAAAATAATTATGACAGCTGGGATAAAACTGGTTCTAGTGATAAAAATAGATGAAAGTGTAAGGTTCTGATTTGATAAGAGATGGAAAGACTGGGTAGATACAAGAAGGAAGGAAAGCAAGACGACCACGTACAAATGAGACACATAAAACAATCCAATATTTCCGCAAAAGCCCTAACCAAGGTTCACATACAGAAACAAAAAATGTATTTCCGTCTTTCAAACTCCGAGGAGGCTAAAAAGCAAAGTCTATATTTTTCATCTATTGTGTGTGTGTGTGTGTGTGTGTGTGTGTGTGTGTGTGTGTGGTGTGTGTGTGTTTGTTTGTTTCTCTGTTATGTTGTTTCTCTATATAATCCTTGAAAACGGCTTTTGCCGAAATATTGAATTATTGTTTTTTCTTCAGTTGTCTGTGCTCATTTTGCTTTCTGTTATTCTTGTGTATGTCCATTTTCCTCACTCTTTCCATCTCTTTCTTTCATAAAAGTAGAACACGGCCCGTCATGTAAGCTTTTCTTTTGTTTTTGTTCTGTGTGGTCTCTTACTAACAGCATGCTGGGATTGATGTTAATAATCTTCTGACTTGGTGTGGCTGGTGTTTAACTTTGCGTATTCCAGTGCATTAGTTTTCTCTTTTTCTAGTCTTTGTGATCATTTGACTTAGTGTGGCCGGTATTTAACTTACTTCTGATTTAGTGGGGCACAGTATTTAACTTACTTCTGATTTAGTGGGGCACAGTATTTAACTTACTTCTGATTTAGTGGGGCACAGTATTTAACTTACTTCTGACTTAGTGTGGCACAGTATTTAACTTACTTCTGATTTAGTGTGGCACAGTATTTAACTTACTTCTGATTTAGTGGGGCACAGTATTTAACTTACTTCTGATTTAGTGGGGCACAGTATTTAACTTACTTCTGACTTAGTGGGGCACAGTATTTAACTTACTTCTGACTTAGTGGGGCACAGTATTTAACTTACTTCTGATTTAGTGGGGCACAGTATTTAACTTACTTCTGATTTAGTGGGGCACAGTATTTAACTTACTTCTGATATAGTGGAGAACAGTATTAACTTACTTCTGACTTAGTGGGGCACAGTATTTAACTTACTTCTGATTTAGTGGAGAACAGTATTTAACTTACTTCTGATTTAGTGGGGCACAGTATTTAACTTACTTCTGACTTAGTGGGGCACAGTATTTAACTTACTTCTGACTTAGTGGGGCACAGTATTTAACTTACTTCTGATTTAGTGGGGCACAGTATTTAACTTACTTCTGATTTAATGGGGCACAGTATTTAACCTAATTCTGATTTAGTGGGGCACAGTATTTAACTTACTTCTGACTTAGTGGGGCACAGCATTTAACTTACTTCTGACTTAGTGGGGCACAGTATTTAACTTACTTCTGATGTAGTGGGGCACAGTATTTAACTTACTTCTGATTTAGTGATGCACAGTATTTAACTTACTTCTGATTTAGTGGGGCACAGTATTTAACTTACTTCTGATTTAGTGGGGCACAGTATTTAACTTACTTCTGATTTAGTGGGGCACAGTATTTAACTTACTTCTGATTTAGTGGAGAACAGTATTTAACTTACTTCTGACTTAGTGGGGCACAGTATTTAACTTACTTCTGATTTAGTGGGGCACAGTATTTAACTTACCTCTGATTTAGTGGGGCACAGTATTTAACTTACTTCTGATTTAGTGGGGCACAGTATTTAACCTACTTCTGATTTAGTGGGGCACAGTATTTAACTTACTTCTGATTTAGTGTGGCACAGTATTTAACTAACTTCTGACTTAGTGTGGCCTGTATTTAACTTACTTCTGACTTAGTGTGGCCGGTATTTAACTTACTTCTGACTTAGTGTGGCCGGTATTTAACTTACTTCTGACTTAGTGTGGCCGGTATTAAACTTACTTCTGACTTAGTGGGGCACACTATTTAACTTACTTCTGATTTAGTGGGGCACAGTATTTAACTTACTTCTGATTTAGTGTGGCCGGTATTTAACTTACTTCTGACTTAGTGTGGCCGGTATTTAACTTACTTCTGACTTAGTGTGGCCGGGATTTAACTTACTTCTGTTTTAGTGGGGCACAGTATTTAACTTACTTCTGACTTAGTGGGGCACACTATGTAACTTACTTCTGATTTAGTGGGGCACAGTATTTAACTTACTTCTGATTTAGTGTGGCACAGTATTTAACTTACTTCTGATTTAGTGAGGCACAGTATTTAACTTACTTCTGATTTAGTGGGGCACAGTATTTAACTTACTTCTGACTTAGTGTGGCACAGTATTTAACTTACTTCTGATTTAGTGGGGCACAGTATTTAACTTACTTCTGATTTAGTGTGGCACAGTATTTAACTTACTTCTGATTTAGTGTGGCACAGTATTTAACTTACTTCTGATTTAGTGAGGCACAGTATTTAACTTACTTCTGATTTAGTGGGGCACAGTATTTAACTTACTTCTGACATAGTGTGGCCGGTATTTAACTTACTTCTGATTTAGTGGGGCACAGTATTTAACTTACTTCTGACTTAGTGTGGCCGGTATTTAACTTACTTCTGATTTAGTGTGGCTGGTATTTAACTTACTTCTGATTTAGTGGGGCACAGTATTTAACTTACTTCTGATTTAGTGGGGCACAGTATTTAACTTACTTCTGATTTAGTGGGGCCGGTATTTAACTTACTTGTGACTTAGTGTGGCCGGTATTAAACTTACTTCTGACTTAGTGGGGCACACTATTTAACTTACTTCTGATTTAGTGGGGCACAGTATTTAACTTACTTCTGATTTAGTGTGGCCGGTATTTAACTTACTTCTGACTTAGTGTGGCCGGTATTTAACTTACTTCTGACTTAGTGTGGCCGGGATTTAACTTACTTCTGTTTTAGTGGG
The DNA here is from genome assembly GCA_009760885.1 of Achatina immaculata. Classification (NCBI taxonomy): domain Eukaryota; kingdom Metazoa; phylum Mollusca; class Gastropoda; order Stylommatophora; family Achatinidae; genus Lissachatina; species Lissachatina immaculata. Next base: position 30,546,536 of record CM019698.1, read on the forward strand.
GCACAGTATTTAACTTACTTCTGACTTAGTGGGGCACACTATGTAACTTACTTCTGATTTAGTGGGGCACAGTATTTAACTTACTTCTGACTTAGTGTGGCCGGTATTTAACTTACTTCTGATTTAGAGTGGCTGGTATTTAACTTACTTCTGATTTAGTGTGGCCGGTATTTAACTTACTTCTGATTTAGTGTGGCACGTATTTAACTTACTTCTGATTTAGTGTGGCCGGTATTTAACTTACTTCTGACTTAGTGTGGCCGGTATTTAACTTACTTCTGATTTAGTGGGGCACAGTATTTAACTTACTTCTGACTTAGTGTGGCCGGTATTTAACTTACTTCTGATTTAGTGGGGCACAGTATTTAACTTACTTCTGATTTAGTGGGGCACAGTATTTAACTTACTTCTGATGTAGTGGGGCACAGTATTTAATTTACTTCTGACTTAGTGGGGCACAGTATTTAACTTACTTCTGATTTAGTGGGGCACAGTATTTAACTTACTTCTGACTTAGTGTGGCTGGTATTTAACTTACTTCTGATTTAGTGGATCACAGTATTTAATTACTTCTGATTTAGTGGGGCACAGTATTTAACTTACTTCTGACTTAGTGTGGCACAGTATTTAACTTACTTCTGACTTAGTGTGGCACAGTATTTAACTTACTTCTGACTTAGTGGGGCACAGTATTTAACTTACTTCTGACTTAGTGGGGCACAGTATTTAACTTACTTCTGATTTAGTGTGGCACAGTATTTAACTTACTTCTGACTTAGTGGGGCACAGTATTTAACTTACTTCTGATTTAGTGGGGCACAGTATTTAACTTACTTCTGACTTAGTGTGGCCGGTATTTAACTTACTTCTGACTTAGTGGGGCACAGTATTTAACTTACTTCTGATTTAGTGTGGCTGGTATTTAACTTACTTCTGATTTAGTGTGGCTGGTATTTAACTTACTTCTGACTTAGTGTGGCCGGTATTTAACTTACTTCTGACTTAGTGTGGCTGCTATGTAAATTGCTTCAGACTTAGTGTGGCTGCCATTTAACTAGCTTCAGAATTAGTGTGGCTGCCATTTAACTTGCTTCAGAATTAGTGTGGCTGGTATTTAACTTGCTTCAGAATTAGTGTGGCTGGTATTTAACTTGATTCAGACTTAGTGTGGCCGGTATTTTACTTACTTCTGACTTAGTGTATCCGGTATTTAACTTGCTTCTGATTTAGTGTGGCCGGTATTTAACTTACTTCTGACTTAATGTGACCGGTATTTAACTTGTTCAGACTTAGTGTGGCCGGTGTTTAACTTGCTTCAGACTTAGTGTGGCTGGTATTTAACTTGACGTTATCAAGTATCTCTGTTTCATCTTTTTCTAGTTTTTCTTCTCTTCGTTCTATTGGGTGTTTCAAGTGGTATTTGTGTTTGTGTTCTTCCTCATGGCAGCTATTTTTTCTCTCTCCCTCTCTCTCTATCTCTCATTCTCTCTCTCCACTCACTTCTTCCATTTCTCTTTTTTTCTCTCCTGTCTCTACAACAGAAATTATACTTTTCTTTCTATTCTCTTTTTGGACTGTTCATCAAAGTTATTTATCACGTATACTACAATGGTAATAATAACTCTGAGCTAGGGGAAACATCATGTCATATAATCATTATATAAGTTGTAATAACTCTGTGCTGGAGAAAACACTTCATATAATCATTATATATGTCAATACTAATTCTGAGCTGGGAAAACATCATGTCATAAAATTATTATATATCATGGAAATAACTAAAAGCTCTGGAAAACATTATTATTATTGTATAACTATTATATTTGTCGGAAATAAATATGAGCCAGGGAAAACATCATTATCATATAACCACTATGTATGTCAGTAATAACTATGAGTTGAGGAAGACATCATTATCATATACCCATTATATATGTCGGTAATAACTCTGATCTGGGAAAACATCATTATCATATAACCATTATATATGTCGGTAATAACTATGAGTTGAGGAAGACATCATTATCATATACCCATTATATATGTCGGTAATAACTCTGATCTGGGAAAACATCATTATCATATAACCATTATATATGTCGGTAATAACTATGAGTTGAGGAAGACATCATTATCATATACCCATTATATATGTCGGTAATAACTCTGATCTGGGAAAACATCATTATCATATAACCATTATATATGTCGGTAATAACTATGAGTTGAGGAAGACATCATTATCATATACCCATTATATATGTCGGTAATACTCTGATCTGGGAAAACATCATTATCATATAACCATTATATATGTCGGTAATAACTATGAGTTGAGGAAGACATCATTATCATATACCCATTATATATGTCGGTAATAACTCTGATCTGGGAAAACATCATTATCATATAACCATTATATATGTCGGTAATAACTATGAGTTGAGGAAGACATCATTATCATATACCCATTATATATGTCGGTAATAACTCTGATCTGGGAAAACATCATTATCATATAACCATTATATATGTCGGTAATAACTATGAGTTGAGGAAGACATCATTATCATATACCCATTATATATGTCGGTAATAACTCTGATCTGGGAAAACATCATTATCATATAACCATTATATATGTCGGTAATAACTATGAGTTGAGGAAGACATCATTATCATATACCCATTATATATGTCGGTAATAACTCTGATCTGGGAAAACATCATTATCATATAACCATTATATATGTCGGTAATAACTATGAGTTGAGGAAGACATCATTATCATATACCCATTATATATGTCGGTAATAACTCTGATCTGGGAAAACATCATTATCATATAACCATTATATATGTCGGTAATAACTATGAGTTGAGGAAGACATCATTATCATATACCCATTATATATGTCGGAAATAACTATGAGCCAGGGAAAGCATCATTATCATATAGCCACTATGTATGTCAGTAATAACTCTGATCTGGGAAAACATCATGTTATATAATCATTACATATGTCGGAAATAATTCTGTGCTGGGAAAAAATCGTGTGATATAATTATTATATATGTTGGTAATAACTCAGTGCTGGGGAATACATCATGGCACATAATATTTATATATATATATTATATTATATAAACTAAAGAAAACCTCAAACAAAATGCATATACACAAAGAAGACTTCATAACAGACATTATATTAAAATTAGAAGGAGAGAAGGAAATAAATGTGTGAATGCAGCAACTATCACTAAAGAGTATGAGAAAGAGGCAGAGAGAAGAGCAGCGGCAGACAATCAGAACTTTGTGGAAAAGATGGAACTGTGTACAGCCAATGTGCCCTTGGAAGCATCTCCCAACATACACTACGGACAACACTGAGGATAAAGGCTGAGCACATGTGGGAGTGTCCTGAGTGTAAGGAGTCCCATCTCTAGGCCAGCACCAGAGCCAGGCCATTATTCTTCAAGTTCAGGCTCTTGATACACGGGACATATAAAATATATGTATTATTATTATTATTATCAACATTGTCAGTTGTATGTCTTTATTAAGTTCAAGAGCTCTTAGTTTTGGCCGTCTATTTGTATTTTTGATATCACAACATCTCTGTACCACGTGTTGGCAATGTTCATTCTGAGCCCTCTTTCGACTAAAAAAAAACATACTATATCATGTCTCATACTTGGTTCCTAATTTCTGTTGGGCTACAATTCTTACCTTTCATTACAGTCTTGATCCATTTTATGAAATCTTCCAGTTTGATATCCAAAGATCTAGTATAGTTGTACATAAAGAAAAGTGAATTATGTATAATGTGGCTATATAGATAAAGACGGGGACTTTAGTTTCAGAGTTGGCAACCACAGATACAGGTATAAGTTTACAACATCTGGGAAAGTAATGAGGCTTTTACACAGCAAAGTAGGGGAACAGAATATAAGATAAAATTAAGGAACAAAAAGATTAACAAATAAACATCCAATTATTGTGTTGTCTTGTAGCTAGGCAGTTGCATACCCCACTATAGTTAGATATTCCAATCTATATTATCTTATTATAATTTTTTTCTGTTTCTCACATCTGAATTGACTGTTAAAGTTCAAGAACATTTTATTTTACTGAACTACGCAGATAGAATTTAAGAAGCCATTTAAAGTTTAAATATGTCTGAGTGGGAAGTGGTTAGTGCACTGGTCTCTCATGGTGAAGGTCGGGGGTTCGAATCCGGCCGGTGGCACCCCAGTCACCCAGCTGTAGAAATGGGTACCCGACTTCTTCTGGAGTTGGGGAAGGAAAGGCAGCCAGGCGTGATACTGACCATATCACCCTCTAGTGTGCTGACAGGTCAAGGAAAATATGGGCACTAACACCATATCCCTATGTGCCTCTAAGGCATGACAGGATTACCTTTACTTTTTTTACTTATATATATATATATATACTTATATATTTAACCAGATAGACTACATATTAATCAACAAACGATTCCGCAATGCATTACTGACAACAAAAAACATGACAGGAGCTGACTGCAATAGTGACCATGATCCACTCTATGGAAAAGTTAGAATAAAACTAAAGAAAGCAGGCAGAAAAGTGAGAAACATCAAACTGAATACAGAACTTCTTAAAAATGACCAAGAACGGTAGAACAATACAAAGTTATTATAACAAATAGATACAATGCAATAGCAAAGATAAATAATATAGATGAACAATGGGAAATGTTAAGAGATTCTATCCACCAAACTGTTAGGGAGATAAATACCACCGAAAAAAGAAGCCCCTAAAAATAAATGGATGACAGACAACATCTTATGACTGATGGACAAGAGAAGGAGTAGTAAAAATAACGAGGAAAAATATAGCAAGATAAATAAAGAAATAAGACGCAAATGTAGAGAAGCAAAAGAAGTGTGGTTAAATGAACAGTGCAGACAGATAGAGGACTCTCATAATAAAGACAGCAAAAACATGCACTAACAAATTAATGAACTCACAGGCAGGAAAACAAAATATACCACAGGATGCCTGAAATCGAAAGAAGGTAACATATTAAAGGGAAAAGAAGACATTGTGGACAGGTGGACAGAGTATATCGGTGAGCTATATGGAGGAGAAAGACCAGAATTAACACCAGATACTGAAAACTGTGATGGACCGCCAATACTTGAAGATGAAATCATAGATGCCATCAAACACATGCAGAAAGGAAAAGCGACTGGGCCTGATAATATAACAATAGAAGAAATAGAGGCACTAGAGGAGACAGGAATAAAAATAATAACCAAGTTACTGAATTATATTTACAACAGTGGTTATATTCCCAGTGACCTGATTAAATCCACGTTTATAGCACTACCAAATAAACCAGGTGCAAAGGAATGTGACGAACACCGGACTATCAGCCTCTCATGTCACATAACAAAGCTACTTCTGAGAATAATTATGAGAAGAACAAGGAAAAAGATAACAATGGAGATAGCAGATGAACAGTTTGGATTTGTAGAAGGAAAGGGAACACACAATGCCATTTATGCTTTACGAACACTAACAGAAAGAGCTTTAGAAGTACAGAAAGATCTCTACTTATGCTTCATTGATTACACCAAGGCATTTGACAAGGTGAAACATAATGAAATTATTAAAATGTTTGAAGACATCAATATAGACGGCAAAGACTTGAGGATTGTAAAACATCTATACTGGCAGCAAGAAGCAGCAGTTCGAGTTGAAAATAGAATTGGAAAATATCAACCCATAAAACAAGGGGTGCGACAAGGATGTGTACTATCTCCAGACCTTTTTTCTCTGTACAGCGAGAATATTCTAAGAACAATCATCACAGAACCAGGCATAAAAATTGGAGGATACAATATTAACAACCTTCGGTATGCTGACGACACAGTACTGATAGCTGAGAACCAACAAGACCTGCAAAATCTCTTGGATAAAGTCGCCAAAGAAAGTGAACAGAAAGGCCTTACTTTGAACATCAAAAAGCCAGAGATTATGGTTATATCTATGAAACAGAATCCACTAGTATGCAGTATGAAATTAAACGGAACTATTCTAAAGCAGGTGCAGAAATTCAAATACCTTGGAGCAGTAATAACTTCAGATGGGAAATGCAAAATAGAAATTAGGAACAGAATAGGCCAAGCAAAGACTGCATTTCAGAGAATGAGAAACATATTAACCAACACATCCTTATCAATGAATGTTAGAAAACGAGTTCTAAAATTCTATATTGAACCTATCTTGTTATATGGAAGTGAATCATGGACAATAGGCAAGTCTGCACAAAAATCATTGGAAGCAGCAGAAATGTGGTTTATTAGAAGAATGTTGCGAATCCCCTGGACAGCAAAAATAACTAATGAAGAATGTATGAGAAGAGCTGGAGAGAAAAAAAAACCTTGTCAAAAAGAGAGACAATGTACTTTCATAGGACATGCAATGAGAAGTGAGGGTACTGAAAATATTATAACAACTGGAAAAATAGAAGGAAGAAGTTCAAGACGAAGACCAAGAGAAATGATACTGGACTGTCTGACGGGATGGTGTGAGAGGAGATCACCAACTGAGCTGATGGCCTGCATGAAGTATCGGGTACTCTGGAGAAGCATAACAGCCAACGCCAGTCGGCAGGGCACATGATGATGATGATATATATATATATATATATATATATATATATATATATATATATATATATGGATATAATGTATAATGGCGTGGCTAATAACTGCTCAAGTATTATGAAAGTATGCGAGAAAAAAATGTCTGTGACTTATATATGACTTGATAAATCACATATTCTACAATTATAATTTTAGAGAATTTCTGGGGTATTGAAAACTTTCTAATAACCAAATCCGGGTTTAATTTTTGAAAATTCTTTTCGAGTTATGAGTTTTAAACCAGTGTATGAGCTTTTCTAATGACCTAAACTGGATCTGACTTTTAGAGTTAAAATAAAAAAACCTCATATTTTTACTTACCGCAGCAAAGTCCAGTTCCTACTACGATACAAGATCTTATATATAACCCTGCAAGGGGAAGTAAGTTAATCAGAATCTTAATATTACTGGTCTATACTGAGTCAGAAGTCACGTGACTGCTTTTATTCCTATTTTTATTTATTCTTTTCACAAATCCTGGTGTTACAGTTTATTCTGTCCTTGTGAAATCAAGCGAGGAAAAAAAACTTGCTTTCTTTGTCCGTGTAATCATTTCGTTCAAATTTCACGACAGTGTAAGGAAACATGTTTTGGGCTGACAAAAACTTTGTAAATACTTTTCAACAGTTCGTATTGGGTTTTTCTCTCTATTAAAATCACTGAAGTATTGAATATTTTGCTGTCTTAATTGGCGTGCGTTCAAGTTTAACAGAGCTGAAAAGAAATTTTGAAATCTGAAAAATAAATCAATAGAATCTAGTAAACATAACTCATTTTGAGACTTGAAAGACGAATTTCATGATAAATACTTTCAGTTCTCTCCTCTCCATGCAGACAAGTTTCATGATACATATTTTCAGTTCTCTCCCCTGCATACCTACAAGTTTCATGATAAATACTTTCGGACCTCTCTCCTCCATTCAGACAACTTTCATACACATCAACATAAATGTTATCTTATAGATTTCACTATTTCCTTATGTTTAAAAACAACTAAACGGCGTATATTAGTACAATCTTCCGAGAATAAAAGTGAAAGAAAAATGTATACTCTGCTTTTTCTGGTATTTACAAGAAACTAATTGAGCAATAAAGTAGACATCAATCCCAGAGTCGAATCTTACAACTCTCCTTGGTGGGCACACGCTATTTTTCAGTTACTATGTCATCTTTCCGCCACTGATCCTCTTTCATGGAAAAAGAGAAATGACAGCTGCGGTAAAACTAGTTCTAGTGATAAAAATATATGAAAGTGTAATGTTCTGATTTGATAAGAGATGGAAAGAGTAGGCAGAAACAAGAAAGAAGGAAAAACAGATGACCACATACAAATGAGGAACTTACACCAATCCAATATTTCAGCAAAAGCCCTTTTCAAGAGTTACATAATTCGGAGCTATGTCTATGCCATTCTGGGGGCCCAAGTTCAAACTAGAACGAGCATACTAGGGAGTGGGACCGCTTTTGACATCAGAAAGAGTTTTTTTTTTCTCCTCCATGAGTCCATCGAGTCCCCGGTAGATATACCTTCATCGATTAGCGCTACCAAGACGTATTACAGAGGGCTGGTTCCAAGCTGGAATGTGTCACCGGGAGTGGTCTGTATCTAGCTCCCAGCGATATGCAGCTTAGCATTGGCCAGTTCTAGGGCTACAACAACGAGATTGCCAGCCCAGACATGCCTCTCTGTTCCACCGTCCATGTGAACGTGGCGCCTGTGCCACCCCAGACATGCCTCTCTGTTCCACCGTCCATGTGAACGTTGCGCCTGTGCCACCCCAGACATGCCTCTCTGTTCTACCATCCATGTGAACGTGGCGCCTGTGCCACCCCAGACATGCCTCTCTGTTCCACCATCCATGTGAACGTGGCGCCTGTGTCACCCCAGACATGCCTCTCTGTTCCACCATCCATTTGAACGTGGCGCCTGTGCCTAACCAACACATCCTTATCAATGAATGTTAGAAAACGAGTTCTAAAATTCTATATTGAACCTATCTTGTTATATGGAAGTGAATCATGGACAATAGGCAAGTCTGCACAAAAATCATTGGAAGCAGCAGAAATGTGGTTTATTAGAAGAATGTTGCGAATCCCCTGGACAGCAAAAATAACTAATGAAGAATGTATGAGAAGAGCTGGAGAGAAAAAAAACCTTGTCAAAAAGAGAGACAATGTACTTTCATAGGACATGCAATGAGAAGTGAGGGTACTGAAAATATTATAACAACTGGAAAAATAGAAGGAAGAAGTTCAAGACGAAGACCAAGAGAAATGATACTGGACTGTCTGACGGGATGGTGTGAGAGGAGATCACCAACTGAGCTGATGGCCTGCATGAAGTATCGGGTACTCTGGAGAAGCATAACAGCCAACGCCAGTCGGCAGGGCACATGATGATGATATATATATATATATATATATATATATATATATATATATATATATATATATGGATATAATGTATAATGGCGTGGCTAATAACTGCTCAAGTATTATGAAAGTATGCGAGAAAAAAATGTCTGTGACTTATATATGACTTGATAAATCACATATTCTACAATTATAATTTTAGAGAATTTCTGGGGTATTGAAAACTTTCTAATAACCAAATCCGGGTTTAATTTTTGAAAATTCTTTTCGAGTTATGAGTTTTAAACCAGTGTATGAGCTTTTCTAATGACCTAAACTGGATCTGACTTTTAGAGTTAAAATAAAAAAACCTCATATTTTTACTTACCGCAGCAAAGTCCAGTTCCTACTACGATACAAGATCTTATATATAACCCTGCAAGGGGAAGTAAGTTAATCAGAATCTTAATATTACTGGTCTATACTGAGTCAGAAGTCACGTGACTGCTTTTATTCCTATTTTTATTTATTCTTTTCACAAATCCTGGTGTTACAGTTTATTCTGTCCTTGTGAAATCAAGCGAGGAAAAAAAACTTGCTTTCTTTGTCCGTGTAATCATTTCGTTCAAATTTCACGACAGTGTAAGGAAACATGTTTTGGGCTGACAAAAACTTTGTAAATACTTTTCAACAGTTCGTATTGGGTTTTTCTCTCTATTAAAATCACTGAAGTATTGAATATTTTGCTGTCTTAATTGGCGTGCGTTCAAGTTTAACAGAGCTGAAAAGAAATTTTGAAATCTGAAAAATAAATCAATAGAATCTAGTAAACATAACTCATTTTGAGACTTGAAAGACGAATTTCATGATAAATACTTTCAGTTCTCTCCTCTCCATGCAGACAAGTTTCATGATACATATTTTCAGTTCTCTCCCCTGCATACCTACAAGTTTCATGATAAATACTTTCGGACCTCTCTCCTCCATTCAGACAACTTTCATACACATCAACATAAATGTTATCTTATAGATTTCACTATTTCCTTATGTTTAAAAACAACTAAACGGCGTATATTAGTACAATCTTCCGAGAATAAAAGTGAAAGAAAAATGTATACTCTGCTTTTTCTGGTATTTACAAGAAACTAATTGAGCAATAAAGTAGACATCAATCCCAGAGTCGAATCTTACAACTCTCCTTGGTGGGCACACGCTATTTTTCAGTTACTATGTCATCTTTCCGCCACTGATCCTCTTTCATGGAAAAAGAGAAATGACAGCTGCGGTAAAACTAGTTCTAGTGATAAAAATATATGAAAGTGTAATGTTCTGATTTGATAAGAGATGGAAAGAGTAGGCAGAAACAAGAAAGAAGGAAAAACAGATGACCACATACAAATGAGGAACTTACACCAATCCAATATTTCAGCAAAAGCCCTTTTCAAGAGTTACATAATTCGGAGCTATGTCTATGCCATTCTGGGGGCCCAAGTTCAAACTAGAACGAGCATACTAGGGAGTGGGACCGCTTTTGACATCAGAAAGAGTTTTTTTTTTCTCCTCCATGAGTCCATCGAGTCCCCGGTAGATATACCTTCATCGATTAGCGCTACCAAGACGTATTACAGAGGGCTGGTTCCAAGCTGGAATGTGTCACCGGGAGTGGTCTGTATCTAGCTCCCAGCGATATGCAGCTTAGCATTGGCCAGTTCTAGGGCTACAACAACGAGATTGCCAGCCCAGACATGCCTCTCTGTTCCACCGTCTATGTGAACGTGGCGCCTGTGCCACCCCAGACATGCCTCTCTGTTCCACCGTCCATGTGAACGCTGCGCCTGTGCCACCCCAGACATGCCTCTCTGTTCCACCGTCTATGTGAACGCTGCGCCTGTGCCACCCCAGACATGCCTCTCTGTTCCACCGTCTATGTGAACGTGGCGCCTGTGCCACCCCAGACATGCCTCTCTGTTCCACTGTCCATGTGAACGCGGCGGCTGTGTCACCCCAGACATGCCTCTCTGTTCCACTGTCTATGTGAACGTGGCGCCTGTGCCACCCCAGACATGCCTCTCTGTTCCACCGTCTATGTGAACGCTGCGCCTGTGCCACCCCAGACATGCCTCTCTGTTCCACCGTCTATGTGAACGCTGCGCCTGTGCCACCCCAGACATGCCTCTCTGTTCCACCGTCTATGTGAACGTGGCGCCTGTGCCACCCCAGACATGCCTCTCTGTTCCACCGTCTATGTGAACGCTGCGCCTGTGCCACCCCAGACATGCCTCTCTGTTCCACCGTCTATGTGAACGTGGCGCCTGTGCCACCGCCCGAGCTAACATACAGAAACCTAACGGCTCAGGCCCCGCCTACTGTCCCTGAGATACCGGTCGCGACCACATCAGCCAAAGACGTGGCAGCCGCGGCCCAGCACCAGGATGAGAAAGCTTCTCTAGTCATCGCCCTGGTTGCTGTAGGGTTAGTCTTTTTTTGGTGGCGAGATAGCTGGCTTCATAGTCCTGTAGTCGCGTGCGGTAAGGTAGACCATTCCAACGATAGCAACCACAAGGGCCCAGAGGTTTTCTGCGAGCCATCCCACAGCTTTCTGGGCTGTGGCGAGGCGCCAACTCACAGTAGAGCCTATGATGCCGGGGAGTGCGGCAGCAGCTTTTCCAGCGAGCTTTCCAAGGAGGAATCCGAGGTCCTGCAGACGATTCTTTACCCAATCATTAATACCCCTCTTATCTGTCGGGGGGGGGGGGGAGAGGGGGTGTAGGAGTGGCTGCTGTCTCCGCCTGTGATAGCCAGGGTCAAGGTGCTGAAACCGAGCGCTGTGATGATGGAAGCGATTGTGATGCCCTGCTCTCGAAACAGAGTCCGCAACCTCTCTAGCAAATCCTTGTCTCCATCTAGGAGCTGTGAGAGGCTATCACGGAGTCGGGCAGCCTGGTTTTTCTCGTGAGCTTCTAGCCCAGACAACTTAGCCCCCAACTCTGCCGCCTGCTAATCCCTCTTCTCACCGAGCTCCAGCCTTTCAGCCTGTAGGGCTTTAATCTTGTCCTCTTGTATACGGCGTGCACCTCATGAGGAGCATTCTGTGCCTTTTCCTGTAATCTTGGCCACTTTGCTGCTATACTCACTGTCCACCGAGTAAACTTGAGCTGCAATGCTCGCTTTCACTCCAGAAATAGGGTACTCTACAACAGCAGTCTCAGGTTTCAGCAGGGTACCTTATGCTTACAAGGGAGAAGGAGCAGGCTGGACTGCTAGACTGAGGTGCATGTCAAGGTCGGTTAAGAGCTCGAGCTTGGCCTGCGTCTTTTTCAGTAGAGCATCCCACCACATTCCTGGTACGCTGAAGTAGTGGGTTGGGTCTAGGCCATAGTTCTGCACTGACACATCTCGGAACTTCTCAAAGACATCAGCCAGCAGTACCACGTCTGTCCTTAAATATAGGTCGTGGTAGTCACCCAGCGACTGGCACCCGAAACTGTTCCATACATTTTGTGCGTGTTTGTAGTCTGCTTTACTAATACCTTCTCGTGTTAGGTTGCTATAGAAGTTTGTGCTTGGATGTAGTCTGCTTTACTAATACCTTCTCGTGTTAGGTTGCTATAGAAGTTTGTGCTTGGATGTAGTCTGCTTTACTAATACCTTCTCGTGTTAGGTTGCTATAGAAGTTTGTGCTTGGATGTAGTCTGCTTTACTAATACCTTCTCGTGTTAGGTTGCTATAGAAGTTTGTGCTTGGATGTAGTCTGCTTTACTAATACCTTCTCGTGTTAGGTTGCTATAGAAGTTTGTGCTTGGATGTAGTCTGCTTTACTAATACCTTCTCGTGTTAGGTTGCTATAGAAGTTTGTGCTTGGATGTAGTCTGCTTTACTAATACCTTCACGTGTTAGACTGCTATAGAAGGCTTCTATCTGCGGCAGTTGTGGCTCATCAAATCGGTCAAGGCTGTCCACATACTGGTACGAGTACACACATTTACGTCTGAGCAGCGTAAGTTTTGATTCGTCGCTGTACCGCGAGGTCATTTTTAGATCACTCTCCTGTAAGTTGGCTGCCAGCTTGTCTAGTGAGCTATTCAAGAACTGAAGAGAGTCAATGAAGCGCAGCTGTCCTACGGTAAGCGATATATACTTCTCCATGTTGTTTGGGATGCATGAGATCTTGTCAGAGGTCGCACAATGTCCTAGTTCCGACATAATCAGGTGACCATCATACCCTCTAAGGTTGTGGATGGCCACCGGCACCTTTGTCCCTTGCTTCTTCTATTCTTTCCCATCCTTTGTTATATATGTACCCCCTGTGGAGATACGAAGCTGTAGGTTGCATGCATTGTGGGCCGCGCTGCGATATTTGCCTGTTATATGGCAGTGGTCAGGGACATTCTCCAGCTTGAGTGCCTGACCACAGATGTGCCAGTCTTTGGCTTTGTTGTACGCTCGCCAGTCATCGTCATCCATAATCATTTTAGCCGGGTGACGGAAGACCTCGTTGATTTCCTCCAGTTCGGCTTGAAGGCTCTCTAGGAAGTGCTCCACTGCATTCTCGCTGCGATAAATGACTGGGGGTTTCGACACCCCATGACAGCGGACTATTATATAGCAATAGCCACATGGGACCTGGTTTTCTATCTGCCTGATATAGCTCTTCCGCGGATTGCCAGCACAGCCTACTAGCGGTATGTTCAGACACTCAAAGTCCGCATAGATGATGTATGGTACCCGCATCTGCTTGCCAGATCCGGTGAATCGTAGGATGTTCTCACTCTCCTCTGGCGTCTTGGTTTGCTGATGCTTCCTACTGATGCCCTCGCATACCGGTACATGCTTCTGGAGCAGATCCTGGCTTGAGAAGACGTGCATACATAGACGGCAGGGATACTTACCGTGCTCATATCTACTGTTCTTGAAGCATAGAGCCCCTAGATCCTTGAGCCATACATAATGATGGTCTGTGCCGTTTTCCAGCAGAAGAAGATCGACGTTGTGCAGTCGGTTCTTCTCTTGACTGTAGCGTTTTAACCATGGGTCTCCCTTCCAGATGTAAACATGCACAGCGATGGTAGGATTCAGCTGCTCGAACTCGTCCATATCTGTAATCTTTACAGGGAAGTCGATTCCTGTGAAATTTAACCTAAGTGCCGGGCATACTTGCTTGAACATTGCGCGTCCCTAGTCGCTGGATAAAGTGCATTCAGAATGGCCCACTCGAAGCAGAGATTATCATTGTTGTGTACATTGTTAACAGCCTTCTTTGGAATACCTTTAGGGGTTGGAAAGTAGCCCCTAGCCCTCAGAGGAAGATACTCACTTATGTGCATGTCCAACTGGACACAGAGCTTAAGAGCCCATCCACTACCTCTCTCTAAGAATTCGTCAATATCTTTCAAAATCTCATCAGTTTGCTACAGTCAGCGGGATGTCCCCCTCATTCAAGATATCTCGCTTGCCTGAATTGTGATAGAAATATTCTTCAATCATATCACCATCTGGGCTTCTTTTCTCATATACCGCCATTAGAATCTGACACATACGTATGGTTCTAAGCCGGTAGAGCTCCATTTGGAGTATGTTCGTACTTTGCTTATGCATAGCTGTTAGGAACGCCAAAGGATAGGCCTCTAGACTATGTCAAAGAGTTAAGTTTGTACTATGCTCGTGCATAGCTGTTAGGAACGCCAAAGGATCGGCCTCTAGACTATGTCCTAGAGGTAAGTTTGTACTATGCTCGTGCATAGCTGTTAGGAACGCCAAAGAATCGGCCTCTAGACTATGTCCTAGAGATACTACTCCTTCATACATGCGGGGCGTTTCGGTCTGGTTCTGCAGCACATAAGCTGGCGGAAGAATCCTTCTCCTCCGTGGCGGGGGGATTGGAGCCCTCATTATGCGAGGTGATCGGATCAGAGGCTTTGGCAAGCTCTTCCTTACATCTTTTGGAATGGGCTCATCCAGGATGTGCTGCTCCCGACACCATCCCCAACGCTCCATTCCAGCCGCTAGCCAATCAATATACTCATCCATAGTCATTTCAACATTCTCCAGCTTGAGTGCCTGACCACAGATGTGCCAGTCTTTGGCTTTGTTGTACGCTCGCCAGTCATCGTCATCCATAATCATTTTAGCCGGGTGACGGAAGACCTCGTTGATTTCCTCCAGTTCGGCTTGAAGGCTCTCTAGGAAGTGCTCCACTGCATTCTCGCTGCGATAAATGACTGGGGTTTCGACACCCCATGACAGCGGACTATTATATAGCAATAGCCACATGGGACCTGGTTTTCTATCTGCCTGATATAGCTCTTCCGCGGATTGCCAGCACAGCCTACTAGCGGTATGTTCAGACACTCAAAGTCCGCATAGATGATGTATGGTACCCGCATCTGCTTGCCAGATCCGGTGAATCGTAGGATGTTCTCACTCTCCTCTGGCGTCTTGGTTTGCTGATGCTTCCTACTGATGCCCTCGCATACCGGTACATGCTTCTGGAGCAGATCCTGGCTTGAGAAGACGTGCATACATAGACGGCAGGGATACTTACCGTGCTCATATCTACTGTTCTTGAAGCATAGAGCCCCTAGATCCTTGAGCCATACATAATGATGGTCTGTGCCGTTTTCCAGCAGAAGAAGATCGACGTTGTGCAGTCGGTTCTTCTCTTGACTGTAGCGTTTTAACCATGGGTCTCCCTTCCAGATGTAAACATGCACAGCGATGGTAGGATTCAGCTGCTCGAACTCGTCCATATCTGTAATCTTTACAGGGAAGTCGATTCCTGTGAAATTTAACCTAAGTGCCGGGCATACTTGCTTGAACATTGCGCGTCCCTAGTCGCTGGATAAAGTGCATTCAGAATGGCCCACTCGAAGCAGAGATTATCATTGTTGTGTACATTGTTAACAGCCTTCTTTGGAATACCTTTAGGGGTTGGAAAGTAGCCCCTAGCCCTCAGAGGAAGATACTCACTTATGTGCATGTCCAACTGGACACAGAGCTTAAGAGCCCATCCACTACCTCTCTCTAAGAATTCGTCAATATCTTTCAAAATCTCATCAGTTTGCTACAGTCAGCGGGATGTCCCCCTCATTCAAGATATCTCGCTTGCCTGAATTGTGATAGAAATATTCTTCAATCATATCACCATCTGGGCTTCTTTTCTCATATACCGCCATTAGAATCTGACACATACGTATGGTTCTAAGCCGGTAGAGCTCCATTTGGAGTATGTTCGTACTTTGCTTATGCATAGCTGTTAGGAACGCCAAAGGATAGGCCTCTAGACTATGTCAAAGAGTTAAGTTTGTACTATGCTCGTGCATAGCTGTTAGGAACGCCAAAGGATCGGCCTCTAGACTATGTCCTAGAGGTAAGTTTGTACTATGCTCGTGCATAGCTGTTAGGAACGCCAAAGAATCGGCCTCTAGACTATGTCCTAGAGATACTACTCCTTCATACATGCGGGGCGTTTCGGTCTGGTTCTGCAGCACATAAGCTGGCGGAAGAATCCTTCTCCTCCGTGGCGGGGGGATTGGAGCCCTCATTATGCGAGGTGATCGGATCAGAGGCTTTGGCAAGCTCTTCCTTACATCTTTTGGAATGGGCTCATCCAGGATGTGCTGCTCCCGACACCATCCCCAACGCTCCATTCCAGCCGCTAGCCAATCAATATACTCATCCATAGTCATTTCAACATTGTCCATTTTGCTTGATGGGTATGCACATAGTCGCCACATTCTAAATGGAAATATTAATGGCTGCCGGCCGTTTAAATTCCTTCGCCACGGCCCGTATATCACGAGGCCGGAGTTTAGTCCACTCATTCTGTTAGCAGCACCGCCCGTATATCACGAGACGGGAGTTTAGTCCACTGAGTCTTTTAACAGCATCGCCCGTATATCACGAGGACGGAGTTTAGTCCACTCATTCTGTTTGCAGCACCGCCCGTATATCAGGAGGCATGAGTTTAGTCCACTCATTCTGGTAGCTGCAACGCCCGTATATCACGAGGCCGGAGTTTAATCCACTCATTCTGGCGAACGCACCGCCCCAATATCACGAGGCCTGAGTGTAGTCCACTCATTCTGGTAGCAGCAACGCCCGTATATCACGAGACCGGAATTTAATCCACTCCTTCTAGCAGACGTACCTCCCGTATATCGCGAGGCCGGAGTTTAATCTACTCATTCTGGCAGACGCACAGCCGTATATCGAGAGGCCGGAGTTTAATCTACTCATTCTGGCAGACGCACAGCCGTATATCGCGAGGCCGGAGTTTAATCTACTCATTCTGGCAGACGCACAGCCGTATATCGCGAGGCCGGAGTTTAATCTACTCATTCTGGCAGACGCACAGCCGTATATCGCGAGGCCGGAGTTTAATCTACTCATTCTGGCAGACGCACAGCCGTATATCGAGAGGCCGGAGTTTAATCCACTGATTCTGGCAGTAGCACCGCACGTATATGACGAGACCGGAGTTTAGTCAAATAATTCTAGCAGCCGCATCGCCAGTACATCACGAGGCCGGAGTTTAGTCCACTCATTCTGGCAGCCGCAGCGCGCGTATATCACGAGGCCGGAGTTTAATCCATTCATTCTAACAGCCGCATCGGCCGTACATCACGAGGCCGGAGTTTAGTCTACTCATTCTGTTAGCACTACCGCCCGTATATCACGAGGCCGGAGTTTAGTCCACTCATTCTGTTAGCAGTACCGCCAGTATATAACGAGGCCGCAGTATAGTCCACTGATTCTATTAGCATCAGCGCCCGTATATCACGGGGGCAGAGTTTAGTCCACTCATTCTGGTATAAGCACCGCCCGTATATCATGAGGCCGGAATTTAGTCCACTCATTCTGGTATCAGCACCGCAAGTACATCAGATGTCCGGAGTTTAGTCCACTCATTTTGGTAGCAGCACCGCCCGTATATCACTAGGCCGGAGTTTAGTTCACTCATTCTGTTAGCAGCATGGCCCGTATATCACGAGACGGGAGTTTAGTCCACTGAGTCTTTTAACAGCACCGCCCGTATATCACGAGGACGAAGTTTAGTCCACACATTCTGTTTGCAGCACGGCCCGTGTATCACGAGGCCGGAGTTTAGTCTATTCATTCTTGCAGCCGCAGCTCCCGTATATCACGAAGCCGGAGCTTAGTCCAATCATTCTGGTAGCAGCACCGCCAGTATATCACGAGGCCGGAGTTTAGTCCACTCATTCTGGAAGCAGCATCGAACGTATATCAGGAGGCCTGAGTTTAGTCCACTCATTCTGGTAGCTGCAACGCCCGTATATCACGAGGCCGGAGTTTAATCCAATCATTCTGGCAGCCGCAACGCCCGTATACCACGAGACCGGAGTTTAATCCACTCATTCTGGCGGACGAAACTTCCGTATATCACTAGGCCGGAGTTTAAACTACTCCTTCTGGCTGTCCCAGCGGCCGTATATAACGAGGCCGGAGTTTAATCCACTCATTCTGGCAGCAGCACCGCCCGTATATCACGAGGCCGGAGTTTAGTCCATTCATTCTAACACCCGCATCGCCCGTACATCACGAGGCCGGAGTTTAGTCCACTCATTCTCCTAGCAGCACCGCCCGTATATCACGAGGCCGGAATTTTGGTTCACTCATTCTGTTAGCAGCACCGCACGTATATCACGAAGCCGGAGCTTAGTCCAATCATTCTGGTAGCAGCACCGCCAGTATATCACGAGGCCGGAGTTTAGTCCACTCATTCTGGAAGCAGCATCGAACGTATATCAGGAGGCCTGAGTTTAGTCCACTCATTCTGGTAGCTGCAACGCCCGTATATCACGAGGCCGGAGTTTAATCCAATCATTCTGGCAGCCGCAACGCCCGTATACCACGAGACCGGAGTTTAATCCACTCATTCTGGCGGACGAAACTTCCGTATATCACTAGGCCGGAGTTTAAACTACTCCTTCTGGCTGTCCCAGCGGCCGTATATAACGAGGCCGGAGTTTAATCCACTCATTCTGGCAGCAGCACCGCCCGTATATCACGAGGCCGGAGTTTAGTCCATTCATTCTAACACCCGCATCGCCCGTACATCACGAGGCCGGAGTTTAGTCCACTCATTCTCCTAGCAGCACCGCCCGTATATCACGAGGCCGGAATTTTGGTTCACTCATTCTGTTAGCAGCACCGCACGTATTTCACGAGGCCGGAGTTTAGTCCACTCATTCTGTTAGCAGTACCGCCCGTATATCACAAGGTCAGAGTTTAGGCCACTCATTTTGCTAGCCGAACCGCCCGTATATCACGAGGTCAGATATTAGTCCGCTCATTCTGTTAGCAGTACGGCCCGTATATCACGAGGCCGGAGTTCATTCCACTCATTCTGCTAGTCGCACCGCTCGTAATTCACGAGACCGGAGTTTAGTCCACTCATTCTGGCAACAGCACCGCCCATATATCACGAGGCCTAGGTTTAGTCCACTCATTCATTCAGCCTCTCCGCCCTTATATCGGGAGGCTGGAGTTTAGTCCACTCATTCTGGTAGCAGCACCAACCGTATATCACGAGCCCGGATTTTAGTCCACTCATTCTGGCAGCAGCACCGCCCGTATATCACGAGCCCGGAGGTTAGTCCACTCATTCTGGTAGCAGAACCGCCCGTATATCACGAAGACGGAGTTTAGTCCACTCATATTGGTAGCATCACCGCCCGTATATAACGATACCGAAGTTTAGTCCACTCAGTATTTTAGCAGCACGGCCTTTATATCACCAGGTCGGAGTTTGGTCCACTCATTCGTGCAGCAGCACCGCCCGTATATCACGAGGGCGAAATTTAGTCCACTCATTCTGGTAGGCACACCGCCCGTATATCACTAGGCTAGAGTTTAGTCCACTCATTCTGGTAGGAGCACCGGCCGTATATCACGAGACCAGAGTTTAATCCACTCATTCTGGCAGACGCACCGACAGTATATCACGAGGCCGGAGTTTAATCCACTCATTCTGGCAGACGCATAGCACGTATATCACGAGGCTGGAGTTTAATCCACTCATTCTGGCAGCAGCATCGCCCGTATATCACGAGCCCGGATTTTAGTCCACTCATTCTGGCAGCAGCACCGCCCGTATATCACGAGCCCGGAGGTTAGTCCACTCATTCTGGTAGCAGAACCGCCCGTATATCACGAAGACGGAGTTTAGTCCACTCATATTGGTAGCATCACCGCCCGTATATAACGATACCGAAGTTTAGTCCACTCAGTATTTTAGCAGCACGGCCTTTATATCACCAGGTCGGAGTTTGGTCCACTCATTCGTGCAGCAGCACCGCCCGTATATCACGAGGGCGAAATTTAGTCCACTCATTCTGGTAGGCACACCGCCCGTATATCACTAGGCTAGAGTTTAGTCCACTCATTCTGGTAGGAGCACCGGCCGTATATCACGAGACCAGAGTTTAATCCACTCATTCTGGCAGACGCACCGACAGTATATCACGAGGCCGGAGTTTAATCCACTCATTCTGGCAGACGCATAGCACGTATATCACGAGGCTGGAGTTTAATCCACTCATTCTGGCAGCAGCATCGCCCGTACATCACGAGGCCGGAGTTTAGTCCACTCATTCTGGCAGCCGCAGCGCCCGTATATCACGAGGCCGGAGTTTAGTCCATTCATTCTAACAGCCGTATCGCCCGTACATCACGAGTCCGGAGTTTAGTCCACTCATTCTGTTAGCATCACCGCCCGTATATCACGATTCCGGAGTTTAGTTCAATCATTCTGTTAGCAGTACCGCTCGTATATCACGAGGTCAGAGTTTAGGCCACTTATTCTGCTAGCCGCACCGCCCGTTATCATGAGGTCAGAGTTTAGTCCACTCATTCTGGTAGGTGCACCGCCCGTATATCACGAGGTCAGGGTTTAGTTCACTCATTCTGGTAGCTGCACCGCCCGTATATCAGGAGGCCGGAGTTTAGTCCACTCATTCTGTTAGCAGTACGGCTCTTAAATCACGAGGCCTGAGTTTAGTCCACTCATTCTGTTAGCATCACCGACCGTATATCACGGGGCCGGAGTTTAGTCCACTCATTCTGGTATCAGCACCACCCGTATATCATGAGGCCGGAATTTAGTCCACTCATTCTGGTATCAGCAACGCACGTATATCACGAGGCCGGAGTTTAGTCCACTCATTTTGGTAGCAGCACCGCCCGTATATCACGAGGCCGGAGTTTAGTCCACTCATTCTGGCAGCAGCACCGCCCGTATATCACGAACTCGGAGTTTAGTCCACTCATTCTGTTAGCAGCATGGCAAGTATATCACGAGACGGGAGTTTAGTCCACTGAGTCTTTTAACAGCTCCGCTCGTATATCACGAGGACGGAGTTTAGTCCACTCATTCTGTTTGCAGCACAGCCCGTATATCTCGAGGCCGAAGTTTACTCTATTCATTCTTGAAGCCGCAGCGCCCGTATATCAGGAGGCCGGAGTTTATTCTAATAATTCTGGAAGCAGCACCGCCCGTATATCACGAGGCCTGAGTTTAGTCCACTCATTCTGGTAGCTGCAACGGCCGTATATAAGGAGGCCGGATTTTAATCCACTCATTCTGGCAACCGCACCGCCCATATATCACGAGGCAGAAGTTTAGTCCATTCATTTTAGCAGCTGCATCGAACGTACATCACGTGGCCGCAGGTTAGTTCACTCATTCTGTTAGCAGTACCGTTCGTATATCACGAGGCCGGAGTTTAGTCCTCTCATTCTGTTAGCAGTACGGCTCTTAAATCACGAGTCCGGAGTTTAGTCCACTCCTTTTCTTTGCAGCACCGCCCTATATCACATGGCCGGAGTTTAGTCCACTCCTTCTGTTAGCAGCACCGCCCGTATATCACGAGGCCGGAGTTTAGTTGACTAATTCTGGTATCAGCACCGCCCGTATATCACGAGGCCGGAATTTAGTCCACTCATTCTGGTATCAGTACCGACCGTATATCATGAGGCCGAAGGTTAATCCACTCATTTTGGTAGCAGTACCGCCCGTATATCACGAGGCCTGAGTTTAGTCCACTCATTAAGACAGTCGCACCGCCCGTATACCACGAGACCGGAGTTTAATCCACTCATTCTGGCATACGCACCGCCCGTATATCACGAGGCCGGAGTTTAATCCACTCCTTCTGGCAGACGTACCGCCCGTATATCACGAGGCCGGAGTTTAGTCCATTCATTCTAGCAGCCGCATCGCCCGTACATCAGAGGCCGGAGTTTAGTTGACTAATTCTGGTATCAGCACCGCCCGTATATCACGAGGCCGGAATTTAGTCCACTCATTCTGGTATCAGTACCGACCGTATATCATGAGGCCGAAGGTTAATCCACTCATTTTGGTAGCAGTACCGCCCGTATATCACGAGGCCTGAGTTTAGTCCACTCATTCTGGTAGCTGCAACGGCCGTATATCACGAGGCCGGAGTTTAATCCACTCATTAAGACAGTCGCACCGCCCGTATACCACGAGACCGGAGTTTAATCCACTCATTCTGGCATACGCACCGCCCGTATATCACGAGGCCGGAGTTTAATCCACTCCTTCTGGCAGACGTACCGCCCGTATATCACGAGGCCGGAGTTTAGTCCATTCATTCTAGCAGCCGCATCGCCCGTACATCAAGAGGCTGGAGCTTAGTCCACTCATTCTGTTAGCAGCACCGCCCGTATATCACGAGGCCGGAGTTTAGTTCACTCATTCTGTTAGCAGCACCGCCCGTATATCACGATGTCAGAGTTTAGTCCACTCATTCTACTAGTCGCACCACCCGTATATCACGAGGTCTGAGTTTAGTTCACTCATTCTGTTAGCAGTACCGCCCGTATATCACGAGGTCAGAGTTTAGTCCACTCATTCTTGTAGCAGTACCGCCTGTATGTCACGAGGCCGGAGTTTATTCCACTCATTCTGGTAGCCGCACGGCCCGTAAATCACGAGACCGGAGTTTAGTCCACTCATTCTGGGAAAAGCACCGCCCATATACCACGTATCCGGAGTTTAGCCCACTCAGTCTGTTAGAAGCACCGCCCATATATCACGAGGCCGAGGTTTAGTCCCCTCATTCTGTCAGCCTCACCGCCCGTATATCACGAGGCTGGAGTTTAGTCCACTCATTCTGTCATACGCACCGCACGTATATCACGAGGCTGGAGTTTAGTCCACTCATTCTGGTAGCAACAGAACCCGTATATTACGAGGCCGGAGTTTAGTCCACTCATTCTAGTAGCAGTACCGCCCGTATATATTGAGACCGAAGTTTAGTCCACTAAGTATTTTAGCAGCACCGCCATTATATCACGAGGCCGGAGTTTAATGCACTCGTTCTGGCAGGAACACCGCCCGTATATCACGAGGCCGGAGTTTAGTCCACTCATTCTGGTAACCACATCGCCCGTATACCACGAGGCTAGAGTTTAGTTCACTCTTTCTGGTAACTGCACCTCCCGTATATCAGGAGGACGGAGTTTAGTCCACTCATTCTGGAAGCAGCACAGCCCGTATATAACGAGACCGAAGTTTTGTCCACTCATTATTTTAGCAGCATCGCCCTTATATCACGAGGCCGGAGTTTAGTCAACTCATTCTGGTAACTGCACCTCCTGTATATCACGAGGATGGAGTTTAGTCCACTCATTATTGGAAGCAGCACCGCCCGTATATCACGAGGCCTGATTTTAGTCCACTTATTCTGGTACAGCAACGCCCGTATATCACGAGACCGGAGTTCAATCCACTCCTTCTGGCAGACGCACCTCCCATATATCACGAGGCCGGAGTTTAATCCACTGATTCTTGCTGCAGCACCGCCCGTATATCACGAGACCGGAGTTTAGTCCATTCATTGTGGCAGCCGCAGCGCCTGTATATCACGAGGCCTTAGTTTAGTCCATTCATTCTAACAGCCGCATCGCCCGTATATCACGAGGATGGAGTTTAGTCCACTCATTCTGGTAGCAGCACCGCCCGTGTATTACGAGGATGGAGTTTAGTCCATTCTGTCTGGTAGCAGCACCGCCTGTATATCACGATGACGGAGTTTAGTCCATTCATTCTTTCACCCGCACCGCCCGTATATCACGAGGCCGGAGTTTAATCCGCTCATTCTGACTGCCGCACCGCCTGTATATCACGAGGCCGGAGTTTAGTCCATTTATTCTATCAGGCCCACCTCCCGTATATCACTCGGCCGGAGTTTAGTCCCCTCATTCTGGCAGCCTCCCCGCCGACAGAGGTTGACTTTATGTGTCACCCCTCCTCCATCGCCCCGACAGGGATTTGTGCATGATCCTTTCCACAATCGCGCTAGATGAGCTTTACGGTACTCTCCCAGACAACTCCTCTGGCAGATCTCCACGGAGCACAGAGTCAGCAACTGGGAAGTCGGGCTAGGTGAGCCTTACAGTACTCTCCCAGACAACTCCTGAGGCAGAGCTCCACGGAGCTCAGTGTCAGCCACTGGCATGTGTGTTGACCCTTCATGATAAAATTTTTCAAAATGGCCTTATGACTTTCATGGGTATCTAAATGGAGTGCCTTGTCGCCTTTGGGTTGAGGCCCGCCCTAGGGGGTGGGGCAGGCTGCAGCAACCTAGTGGGGTTCACTAATATCAGAGGAAAAATAGCTGGGGGGCTCAAACATTTAAAAAACCTCTCCATGCTATACAGCCTAGGCGGGCTGCGTTATAACCGCTATTCTACATCTACTTGCTTCTTCCATGTTTATCTTACTGCCTCATAATTATGTGACAGAATGATAGTTCCAGGTTCCAAAATGTAGACTTAATCATCATCATCATCATCATCATCATCATCATCATCATCATCATCATCATTTTCTTCATCATCATCATCATCATTAACATTATATGTTTACTCTTCTTTGTTTGTCCTCATATTTCTCTCTTGTCTATCTTATCATGATGAACATTGCTGCTGATTAGTCAAGGTCACGTGTTTGTCTTACACAGATAATAAATACTGACAGAACCCAGTTATCATTTGTCAAGAGCTTTAGTTATTTATTTATTTATTTATTTATTTGTAAACGGGCATTTATTACGTTAAGCAAGGTCAGACAGGCAGAGCTGGGAAGTGAGGAATATTTTGGTTTTGAAAGAGCAGGCCGACCCTCTTTTAGGGAGAAAGCACTCTCGAGTTCCTTCGTGGGGAGAAAGGTCTTCGCTCCCTCCCTGGTCGGCGAGAGTTAAGGTGCTTCCATGCAGAAGCCAGTGGTTTGTCCGTCGAGCGAAGCCTATAAACGGCCAGCCATAATCGTGCTAATGCATTGGTGGTGTACTACGGTGTTGTCGACAGATGGTCTCGAAATTGGCCCACCTCTCGCAAAGAGTATCGGGTCTGCAGTATGTAATGTCCGTTAGAGCAGAGAGAGCCGGCGGCCTCCGCCGGTTGTTATAGGAAATGAAACGCCGCCGGGGTCGAAAAGGATCCGCGTCGGGCAGTCGGTAGATATCCGACTAAGATTTGGTGAAGAAAGCTATCTGGTTGATCCTGCCAGTTGTCATATCCTTGTCTCAAAGATTAACTCATGCATGTCTATATCCACACTGTCTCACGGTGAAATTTCAAATGGCTCATTAAATCAGTCGAGGTTTCGTAGATGACGCGATCCACTTGGATAACTGTGTCAATTCTAGAGCTAATGCATACTTACCAACCTCCGACCCTCGTGGAAAGAGCGCTTTTATTAGTTCAAAACCAATCGTCGTTGCCCTTCGCGGGGCGTGGCGTCCCAACTGGTGACTCTGGATAACTTTGTGCTGATCGCATGGCCTTCTGTGCCGGCGACGCATCTTTCAAATGTCTGCTCTATCAAATGTCGATGGTGATAGCTGGTGCTCCCGCTGTTGGCGAGATTCCTCTGTTGCTGTGCGTGGACCGAAACTCCTCTCGGCCAATATAGAAAAATGCGATTAGGGTTGTTGCACGGCGCCGCCATGGAAAGGGTGATGGAAAGGCTTAAGTGAAGTTAACTAGGTATGATCAGTAGTCTTTCTGTGAGGGCTACTCATATCACAGCACCTCTGCTCTAGAGACCAGCCACGTCGTGTGTACGCGAGGACTAGGATAATATGCCTAAACCAGCTTAACCCAGGGGTGAGACTCACTAGTGGCGAGGATTCATCCTCCTCGACAGGGGCTCCGTCCAGGTCACAGCCAGGAAGAGTGGCGGACACGTCCACAGAACGATAAAGTCTGAAACACTGGATCAGAGCAGTCTAGATAGACAACCTCCTCTCACCCGGCGGGGATATATTCATATCTTAACCACGTCGAGGTTTGGCAGTGAGTAAAATCAAACTCCAGGCTGAAATGGTGGAACGAAAACCACACTGTAACACAATTCCGCTTCTGTGACAAACCGAGAATATAAGCCCAAGCCCCACAATGCTCCGAGCTCTATCCTAAATGAGACTATTGAGAGGACCACAGGAGTAGGTTCAGTAGGATCTCATGGCGATCTTGATGGTAGAAACGTACGAAGAAGAAGAAGATTACATTAAGCATAATTTTGTCTGTGATCTTTTTCAGTGATTAATATCCCAACATTATGCTGAAGTTTTCTTGTTGGTGTAGACATTATCTGCCCCGAGATAACACGGAGTAAATATATGGTTCCTTCAAGATTTTGTTTCTCCAGATCTAGTGTTCTAATTTTTCTCTTAAGATATTCCAGCATTTATTATCTGAGTTTGTATTCCCCACGTTTATCTCATTTTTTTGTTAACTTAATCTACTTTATGAAAGTATTTTATATCATCACGTGATCTATTGTTTTCAGCAGGTAGCGCACCTGTAGTCAGACCCTTCCCATATATACTCCTCCATCAGTTCTAGGAACCAGGGGAAGTTATAACAGAATAGGGGATGTAACTCAGTTATTTGTGGTCAAAGTTGTTGATCACTGTTTAGGCGATTTTGCAAGTATGGAGAAAAATATATCTCCGTGTTCCCATTGGCTACTTGATCACGGGGTGCACATGACATGACTTCTACTTAAGATGTTAGAACGAGAAGACATCTTGGTATTTGGGCCGGGAGGGTTGTTCGTGGTGGTTGTATCATCATGTGGTGTTTTTGTAAGTTGGTTGTCTTTTTAGGTCACACGTGATTCTTGTTAGAAGGTTGTGCATGGATTTTCAGAATGATCGAGGTCAATATGCTTTTCACTGTCTCAGTGTTAGTTAGATTCCTATGGCGAGGCAACTCGCAGGGATGGTTTGTGTGTACATTTGTTGATGTCTTCATCTCAATTTCCATTCTCATACTTCCATTTTTCAACCATTCATACACACGCTTGCTTTTCCAGGAAAACGTGTCGATGTTATTACAAATTCTACTTCTGTGATATTTGGACACAATGTTAAGTGTGCCATCTGTCATTTATCATGTTTCAGTTGACACTCATTTTAAACTGGTCATGTTCTTGTACATGACAATATAGTGGTCTTGTTAATGTTGGCATGGGTTGTTGTTAGTATACAGTTACACGGTGTATATCTATGTTAGTATACAGTTACACGGTGTATATCTCTTTTGGCATACAGTTACACGGTGTATATCTATGTTAGTATATAGTTGCATGGTGGATATCTATGTTAGTATGCAGTTACACGGTGTATATCTATGTTAGTATATAGTTGCAGGGTGGATATTTATGTTAGTATACAGTTACACAGACATAGACAAGAAAGTAAAAAGTTCAGCTAGAAGGGATAAAAGAGAATAAATAGACAATATGGCGAAAGAGGCAGAAAAAGCAGCAAAAACAGGAGACAGCAAAACTTTATATAACATACAAAAGAGGCTAACAGGTACTATTACATCTAAAGAAAGACCAATACTTAGCAAAACTGGAACAAAAGCAAAGATGGGCTGAACACTTCCAAGAAATACTCAATCGACCACACCCAAAAGAATTGTTAAACCTTGAAACTGACTTACCAGCCCCACAACTAAATGTAAACCTAGATGAAATTAAATTGCATGAAATTGAAACAGCAGTGAATTTAATGGCTAACAACAAAGCTGCAGGTGAAGATGAAATAACAGCCGAGATGCTAAAAGCTATCAATAGTGACAACATGAGACAACTACAGAGAATGTTTAACAAGATTTGGAAAGAAGAAAAGGTCCCTTCTAATTGGAAGAAAGGAATCATTGTTAAAATACCAAAAAAGGGCAACCTTAGTGACTGTAACAACTGGAGAGGAGTAAACTTAATATCAGTTGTGTCAAAAGTATTTTGCAAGGTCATTTTGAATAGACTCAAAGATATAGTGGATACTGCAATGAGAGAAGAACAAGCAGGATTTCGAAAAGGGAGAAGCTGTCTCGACCAGATCTTTACTCTCAGAATAATACTTGAAGAACATATTGAAAAGCAGAAACCATTAATACTGAACTTCATAGATTTTAAAAAGGCATTTGATAGCATACACAGAGATTCATTATGGAGAATTTTATGTCTATATGGAATACCATCTCAAATTGTCAACGTCATTAAGGACTTATACAATGGATATGGTTGTGCAGTCAAGACAGAAGAAGGGATGAGTGAATGGTTCCAGATTGAAACAGGCGTGAAACAAGGATGTATACTGTCTCCTTTACTTTTTGGGATTACAATAGACTTCATAATGAAAAAATGCTTCACAGGTAACACAGGTATTGACTGGGTACATGGGACCCAACTAGAAGATCTTGATTTTGCTGATGACATAACTCTTATCAGTAATAATGTGAATTCCATGCAAGAAAAAACAGATAACCTCTCTTCACTGGCTAGCAAAGTGGGACTTGAAATTAACAAGGACAAAACAAAAATAATGAAAATTCCCATCAATCAAAATGGAAAAATACACATAGAAGGGACAGATATTGAAGAAGTCAATCAATTTGCATACCTTGGCAGCTACATAGACCCGGATGGTGACACTAGAAAGGAAGTTAGGATCAGAATTGCAAAAGCAGCATCAATCTTCAAGAATCTTGAGAACATATGGAATTCAAAATTTATAAGTACAAAAACCAAGTTAAGACTATTCAATTCAAATGTAATATCCACCCTCATTTATGCATGCGAAAGCTGGAAAACAACTAAAGAAATAGAAAAGAAATGAGACTCTTTTGAAAACAAATGCCTAAGGAAAATACTCCTCATCAAGTGGAATGAATTCAAGAACAATGTAGAGATAAGACAGATGACTGAACAACAACCAGTCTCATGGGTGATCAGGAAAAAGAGATGGACATATGTTGGTCACTTGATGAGAAGAAATGATCAGAGAATCCCAAAACAAGCTATCAAGTGGAACACAACAGGCCGAAGAAAAAGGGGCAGACCGCATGAAACTCTGAAGAGGACATTATTAAGAGAGGCCAAGTTAACAGGTATAAAATCCTTTGATGAAGTTGAGAGACTCGCCGAAGACAGGAAAAATTGGCGAACTACTTTACGAGCCCCATTTGACGTTTAACGGCACAGGAAGGATATAAGATATGAGATATAAGGTACAGTTACGCGGTGTATATCTATGTTAGTATACAGTTGCATGGTGTATATATATGTTAGAATACAGTTACATGGTGTATATCTATGTTAGTATACAGTTACATTATGGAGAATTTTATGTCTATATGGAATACCATCTCAAATTGTCAACGTCATTAAGGACTTATACAATGGATATGGTTGTGCAGTCAAGACAGAAGAAGGGATGAGTGAATGGTTCCAGATTGAAACAGGCGTGAAACAAGGATGTATACTGTCTCCTTTACTTTTTGGGATTACAATAGACTTCATAATGAAAAAATGCTTCACAGGTAACACAGGTATTGACTGGGTACATGGGACCCAACTAGAAGATCTTGATTTTGCTGATGACATAACTCTTATCAGTAATAATGTGAATTCCATGCAAGAAAAAACAGATAACCTCTCTTCACTGGCTAGCAAAGTGGGACTTGAAATTAACAAGGACAAAACAAAAATAATGAAAATTCCCATCAATCAAAATGGAAAAATACACATAGAAGGGACAGATATTGAAGAAGTCAATCAATTTGCATACCTTGGCAGCTACATAGACCCGGATGGTGACACTAGAAAGGAAGTTAGGATCAGAATTGCAAAAGCAGCATCAATCTTCAAGAATCTTGAGAACATATGGAATTCAAAATTTATAAGTACAAAAACCAAGTTAAGACTATTCAATTCAAATGTAATATCCACCCTCATTTATGCATGCGAAAGCTGGAAAACAACTAAAGAAATAGAAAAGAAATGAGACTCTTTTGAAAACAAATGCCTAAGGAAAATACTCCTCATCAAGTGGAATGAATTCAAGAACAATGTAGAGATAAGACAGATGACTGAACAACAACCAGTCTCATGGGTGATCAGGAAAAAGAGATGGACATATGTTGGTCACTTGATGAGAAGAAATGATCAGAGAATCCCAAAACAAGCTATCAAGTGGAACACAACAGGCCGAAGAAAAAGGGGCAGACCGCATGAAACTCTGAAGAGGACATTATTAAGAGAGGCCAAGTTAACAGGTATAAAATCCTTTGATGAAGTTGAGAGACTCGCCGAAGACAGGAAAAATTGGCGAACTACTTTACGAGCCCCATTTGACGTTTAACGGCACAGGAAGGATATAAGATATGAGATATAAGGTACAGTTACGCGGTGTATATCTATGTTAGTATACAGTTGCATGGTGTATATATATGTTAGAATACAGTTACATGGTGTATATCTATGTTAGTATACAGTTACATTGTGTATATCTATTTTAGTATACATTTACATGGTTTATATCTATGTTAATATACAGTTACATTGGGTATATCTATTTTTGGTATACAGTTACATGGTGTATATCTATGTTAGTATACAGTTACACAGTGTATATCTATGTTAGTATACAGTTAAACGGTGTATATCTCTTTTGGCATACAGTTACAGGGTGTATATCTATGTTAGTATATAGTTGCAGAATGGATATCTATGTTAGTATACAGTTACACGGTGTATATCTATGTTAGTATATATTTACATGTTTTATATCTATGTTAATTTACATGGTGTATATCTATGTTAGTAAACAGTTACATGGTTTATATCTATGTTAGTATACAGTTACACGGTGTATATCTATGTTAGTGTACAGTTACAGGGTATATATATATATATATATATATATATATATATGTTAATATACAGTTACATAGTGTATATCTGTGTTAGTATACACTGTGTATATCTATGTTGGTATACATTTACAATGTGTATATCTATGTTAGTATACAATGACATGGTGTATATCTATGTTAGTATACAGTTACACGGTGTATGGCTCTATTAGTATTCAGTTACATAGTGTATATCTATGTTAGTATACAGTTACACGGTGTATATCTATGTTAGTATACAGTTACACTGTGTATATCTATGTAACGTTTCTGAGACTTAGTGTTACAGTTAAGCCAGTAACCTCTTAAAATAGTACAGTGTAGTACTGAAAGAAAGGAATACTACTTGAAAGTTGTGTTTACACTGTGATTTTACTTGTCGCATGTTGATTACGGGTTCCTTACTTCCTTCTACAGAGGTGGAGGTAAACACTTATAACATATTACAATAGAATGTTTAAGAATCTTCGAGATCGCTCATGCATGGAGTATAATTATATACAGAAGTCGTCGTTATTTGACTGTACTTGAATCTTTGATCTCTTTTCATAGTTTGTATGTGTGTCAGTTTTCAGTGCAATGTTTGCTAGGTAACCTAGAAAACATATCCACAGGTCTTTACAGTTTATGACATAAATCGGGTTAAAGGTTATCCACTGAAAGCTGAGAAAAGTTTGTTTAGATTAATCTTTTATCTTTGTGTCTGGAACTGATCAGAATTCTAGGAAGTCGGGGAAAAAAAACAAAGAAATTTTATTACATTGTGTCAAGTAATAGATTTATTTACTGGCTTGTATTAATTTATTTGCTTGGGAAATATATTTATATCACCACAGCTATTTCTTTGTTGTTTAAATAACTGCAGAATATTTATATAAGCACATCTTAATGCTTGTTGTTGCAATAACTGAAAGTATATTTATATCAGCACATGTTATTGCTTGTTGTTACATAAGTGAAAGTTTATTTACATCAGCACATATTTTTGCTTGTTGTTACAAAAACTGGAAGTATATTTAATTCAGTACTGATTATTGCTTGTTATTACAACAACTAAACGTATATTTATCAACACTGTGTGTTGCTTGTTGTTACAATAACTGGAATTAACCCACTAATTTTCCGAAGCTGAGAGTACTTGATTCAAAGTTTACGTTATTGATAGTGTACAGCGTGTGAAAGGAGATAAAAAACTGTGCTTTTTGTATGCATGAAAGATCGTGTAACGTCGGAACGGCACCTGATGATGCTGACATCGCATCTAAACATTTAAATCATGAGCTTGACCAAGATAAAAATAACAGCCAATGATTGTAAGACTTAGGAACCAGTTTCCAAGTGCAATCTTTAGAGCGATCTCAGAATCCAGCAACACACGAATAATTATTGTATAAGTATATAAATCTAAGTATATAACGACAAGAACTGTGTGGTTGTTAGTTAATAAAGCTGTCCCTACACTTTTCATAGTTTGTATGTGTGTCAGTTTTCAGTGCAATGTTTGCTAGGTAACCTAGAAAACATATCCACAGGTCTTTACAGTTTATGACATAAATCGGGTTAAAGGTTATCCACTGAAAGCTGAGAAAAGTTTGTTTAGATTAATCTTTTATCTTTGTGTCTGGAACTGATCAGAATTCTAGGAAGTCGGGGAAAAAAAACAAAGAAATTTTATTACATTGTGTCAAGTAATAGATTTATTTACTGGCTTGTATTAATTTATTTGCTTGGGAAATATATTTATATCACCACAGCTATTTCTTTGTTGTTTAAATAACTGCAGAATATTTATATAAGCACATCTTAATGCTTGTTGTTGCAATAACTGAAAGTATATTTATATCAGCACATGTTATTGCTTGTTGTTACATAAGTGAAAGTTTATTTACATCAGCACATATTTTTGCTTGTTGTTACAAAAACTGGAAGTATATTTAATTCAGTACTGATTATTGCTTGTTATTACAACAACTAAACGTATATTTATATCAACACTGTGTGTTGCTTGTTGTTACAATAACTGGAATTAACCCACTAATTTTCCGAAGCTGAGAGTACTTGATTCAAAGTTTACGTTATTGATAGTGTACAGCGTGTGAAAGGAGATAAAAAACTGTGCTTTTTGTATGCATGAAAGATCGTGTAACGTCGGAACGGCACCTGATGATGCTGACATCGCATCTAAACATTTAAATCATGAGCTTGACCAAGATAAAAATAACAGCCAATGATTGTAAGACTTAGGAACCAGTTTCCAAGTGCAATCTTTAGAGCGATCTCAGAATCCAGCAACACACGAATAATTATTGTATAAGTATATAAATCTAAGTATATAACGACAAGAACTGTGTGGTTGTTAGTTAATAAAGCTGTCCCTACACTTTTCCTAGTTTATGCATTTCAAAATCGAGCAGTGCAGGCTGTAGTTCAGCTAATTAGGTCATTTCTTTAACTGCGCCCAAAGTGTGGACATAAGTAGCTGAGGTTTTATTTGTTACAAGACACTTAGTCACGTGGTTTATTCCAGTTAGAAGTCTAGAGTAGGAGTTTAGCTGGGTAAAGTATTGGTCTTGCTACCATAAATATTCTGTAAGGTAGCTATAATTAAGTGATTAAGATTTCAGTGCTTACTCTCCGGTGATTAAGTGTCCAAGTGACAAAATGTCAAAAAAACATTCGGATTTGATAACACTTAATCACGCCACTCAATCTCACAGACACTTAATCACACCACTAAATCTCTCAGAAATTTACTCAAGCCTCTTAATCTCTCAGACACTTAATCACACCACCCAATCTCTCAGACACTTAATCACGCCACTTAATCTCTAAGACACTTAATCACGCCACTCAATCTCTAAGACTCTTAATCACGCCACTCAATCTCTCAGACACTTAATCACGCCTCTCAATGTCTCAGACACTTAATCACGCCACTCAATGTCTCAGACACTTAATCATGCCACTCAATCTCTCAGACACTTAATAACGTCACTCAATATCTCAGACACTTAATCATGCCACTCATAGTCTCAGACACTTAATCACGCAACTCAATCTCTAAGACACTTAATTACGCCACTCAATCTCTCAGACACTTAATCACGCCACTCACTCTATAAGACACTTAATCACGCCACTCACTCTCTCAGACACATAATCACGCCACTCACTCTCTCAGACACTTAATCACGCCGCTCAATGTCTCAGACACTTAATCACGCAACACAATCTCTCAGACACTTAATCACGCCACTCACTCTCTCAGACACTTAATCACGCCACACAATCTCTCAGACACTTAATCACACCACTCACTCTCACAGACACTTAATCACGACACTCAATGTCTCAGACACTTAATCATGTCACTCAATTTCACCGCCACTTAATCACGTGACTATTATTTGGATGTTAAATTTTCTTTTTGTTTCTTTTGTATTTTATGCAACATGAACTGAAAACGCTTTAAACTATAATACTAAGAATGATAGATAAAGATGTAGAGGTGTAATGCTTCAATTTTGCATAATAATAATAATAATAATACAAATAACACAGGGAAAAGGAGAGATAAATGGGCAGGATGAAAATGACAGAAGTAAGACGAGCACGGTATAAATGTAGAAAATAAAACATTCCAATATTTCAATAATGAATGTAGAAAATAAAACATTCCAATATTTCAATAATGAATGTAGAAAATAAAACATTCCAATATTTCAATCATGAATGTAGAAAATAAAACATTCCAATATTTCAATCATGAATGTAGAAAATAAAACAATCCAATATTTCAATCATGAATATAGAAAATAAAACAATCCAACATTTCAATAATAAATGTAGAAAATAAAACAATCCAATATTCAATAATAAATATAGAAAATAAAACAATCCAATATTTCAATAATGAATGGAGAAAATAAAACAATCCAATATTTCAATAATGAATGTAAAAAATAAAACAATCCAATATTTCAACAATGAATGTAGAAAATAAAACAATCCAATATTTCAATAATGAATGTAGAAAATAAAACAATCCAATATTTCAACAATAAATGTAGAAAATAAAACAATCCAATATTTCAGTAATAAATGTAGAAAAAAAAAACAATCCAATATTTCAATAACGAATGTAGAAAATAAAACATTCCAATATTTCAATAATGAATGCAGAAAATCAAACAATCCAATATTTCATTAATGAATGTAGAAAATAAAACAATCCAATATTTCAATAATGAATGTAGAAAATAAAACAATCCAATATTTAAATAATTAATTTAGAAAATAAAACATTCCAATATTTCAATAATGTATGTAGAAAATAAAACAATCCAATATTTCAATAATGAATGTAGAAAATAAAACAACCCAATATTTCAATAATGAATGTAGAAAATAAAACAACCCAATATTTCAATAATGAATGTAGAAAATAAAACATTCCAATATTTCGGTAATACATATCCTTTTTTCTCAAGGACCACATAGAAAAACAACACAACGAATTATCATCATCATCATCAGGTGCTGTGCCGATTGGCGTTGGCTATTATGCTTCTCCAGAGTACCCGATCCTTCATGCAGGCCATCAGCTCAGTTGGTCATCTCCTCTCACACCATCCCGTCAGACTGTCCAGTATCATTTCTCTTGGTCTTCCTCTTGATCTTCTTCCTTCTATTTTTCCTGTTGTTATAATATTTTCAATGCCCCCTCTTCTCATTGCATGTCCTATGAAAGTACATTGTCTCTCTCTTATCTTTTTGACAAGGTTTTTTGTCTCTCCAGCTCTTCTCATATATTCTTCATTAGTTATTTTTGCTGTCCAGCGGATTCGCAACATTCTTCTAATAAACCACATTTCTGCTTCTTCCAATGATTTTTGTGCAGACTTTCCTATTGTCCAAGATTCACTTCTATGTAACAATATAGTTCAATATAGCATTTTAGGACTCGTTTTCTAACATTCCTTGATAAAGATGTGTTAACAAATATGTTTCTCATTCTCTGAAATGCAGTCTTTGCTTGGCCTATTCTGTTCCTAATTTCTGTTCTGCATTTCCCATTTGAAGCTATTACTGCTCCAAGGTATTTGAATTTCTGCACCTGCTTTAGAATAGTTCCGTTTAATTTAATACTGCATGCTGGTGGATTCTGTTTCTTAGATATAACCATAGTCTCTGTCTTTTTGATGTTCAAATTAAGGCCTTTCTGTTCACTTTCTTTGGCGACTTTATCCAAGAGATTTTGCAGGACTTGTTGGTTGTCAGCTATCAGTACTGTGTCGTCAGCATACTGAAGGTTGTTAATATTGTATCCTCCAATTGTTATGCTTGGTTCTGTGATAATTGTTCTTAGAATACATAAACGAAAATACATCTAAACACTTAGTTCTTTTAGCATCCTCCTTTGATATTCCTCTATTCATGTATTAAATCATTATCAAATCCTTTGCAGAACTTTATCTCCAAGAGCAGTTCTTTTGAAGGGCTCTCGGTTGTAAGCAACATCAAGATGCCCTGCTGCCGATGCCTCTATTCGCAAATCATCAACAATGTCTTGTTGTCATTTTCACTTTGGTCTTTCTCTCGTTCTTTTTACGTTATGTACTCTTCTAAGACTGTCTTTTCCAAAATCTCGTCATGTTTAATGTGTTGAAATACTTAACTTTTCTCTGTTTAATATTATTCACAAACCAACCTTCTTCAGTATTAAATTCTTGTGGCCAGATATATGTGTTCTTTTATGCTTCCATGATATTTGAAGGACTCATTTATAGTATGCACATTCAAAGGCACCTTGTGTTTCTCAGCTGTTTTGCTATCACAGGCATATGTTCCGATGTGAAGACGCATGCCCTTAATTAACTTGTAAGAACGACAGGCACAAAGTGCATGCAGATAAATGTAGGTAAGAGAACAGTAGAAGTAGTTGATTGAATGAGGAATAAGATATGTAGACAATGACAATGGACACCAGATGGCAAAAAGGTCATCATGCCCCAGAAGGATTAAGCCTGCTCCACTATATTAACTACAACCTTAACAAAAGCGACCCAGATGGTGCAGATATTACAAATCAAGGGCATTCAGTCAGTCATTTGCATGTCCCTTGCTGAACTTTGCCTTCCTAACAGCGCTCCTGTAGACCTCTCGGTTGTAAGCAAGATGCCTTGCTGCTGATGCATCCATCTGCAGATTATCAAAGATATCTTGCAGCCATCTTCGCCTTGATCGTCCCCTCTTTTCAAAGTAAAGGTAAAGGTAACCCTGTCATGCCTTAGAGGCACATAGAGATATGGTGTTAGTGCCCATATTTTCCTTGGCTGTCAGCACACTAGAGGGTGATAAGGTCAGTATCACGCCTGGTCGCCTTTCCTTCCCCAACTCCAGAAGAAGTTGGGTACCCATTTTTACAGCTGGGTGACTGGGACGCCTCCGGCCGGATTCAAACACTCGATCTTCGCCATGTAAGTGTTAAAATCAGAAAATGACACCGTCGGCATATCAGTGCAAACTTCCTGCAACAGTTCTCTCTAAATCTATCAACTACAAATAAGGAAGCGATTTTGTTTATGAATGAAAGAAAATAAAACAGAACTTTGTCATTTCTGTTTATTTAGAAAATAAAATACAGAACAGAAATGGAAACATAAACTGATTTCACATAATAATATAGAAAAACAATGAAAAAGATTATTGTCTCTTATGTCTTAATAAGACATTAAGACTTTAATTTAAAAAATGGGATTTCCAACACATTTGACACAACTAAGATCACTGCTGTATCTAGACCAACAGTCGGCAGTAAGAATAAATGGTGAAACAACAACTTGGTTTGACATAAAACAAGGGGTCCGTCAGGGGTGCATATTGTCGCCTTACTTATTTAACTTGTATACTGAAAATATAATGAGGAATGTTAGAGAAGATGTAGACAAAGAATATTACTATGCCTTAACAATTGGAGGTTATGAAATACCACAGATTAGATATGCTGATAACACAGTGTTCCTGTCCACAACACAAAGATGAATGGGACAACCAATTATGTCAGTCCGTAAGAACAGCGAAGAGCAGAACCTCTATCTTAATGTAAAGAAAACTAAATTGATGACAACTGACAAAACAAACAAGGCAGCTGAAATATGTATCAATGAGGAAAATTTGGAAAAAGTGGAGAGTTTTGAATATCTTGGATCATTACTAACTAATAATGGAGATACAATGATGGAAAATAAAAGGAGGACATCTATCGCTCTTCAGAAAGTAAAACAAATAAAGAATCTATGGAGAGGAACAGACAGAACTACAAAAATAAGATTTTTAAGGGCATGCATCTTTCCCATCGCAACATATGCCTGTGAGACCTGGACACTTAACAAAACAGCTGAGAAACACATAAATGTCTTTGAATGTAAATGCTACAGAAGAGTTCTCCAAATATCGTGGACACAACCGAGAGGCCTACAGGAGTGCTGTTTGGGAAGCAAAGTTCCGCAAGCGACATGCAAATGAATGAATGAATGTCTTAATATTTCCATCCTGTCTTGTTTATTGCAGTTATATTTGTGGCTGGTGAAAATTAACATTTGAATACATCTGAAAATGCTGTCAAATGCAATCATAAAATGTTCAAACAAGGAAGACGACCGTGTGTAATATACAGAAAGTATAAAATTAATCTAAAATAGACAGAAAAACTGTAAGATAAATAAAACACATTATTCATATTTCCAAAGCAACGTAGTTACAGGTGTTTGTGAACGACATAAATCTTGCAGCAGTTAAATGAAGAGAAAGTTTATATATATATATATATTGTGGCAATAGTTTATCAATATGTAAAGAAACTGTTGGTAAATCAGAATACAAAATAATAATGTTTGTTGCTCTCTGACATCTTATTATTTATCTGCACGAAGAAGTTGTCTGAAAGCTGCAAGTAACTCGGGTGGTGATTCATTCTTCTGCTCTTCTGTGTGTAAATTTCCACTATTGTCCACTGGAATAACGTTCTTTCTTACTTTACTATTTTACGTTGTTTTGCGTCTGTTTTTTTACTCACTTCACAGACTTACTTGCTCCCAGGTTCATCCTCTCTCAGTGGAAACAGTGATACAGAAGCAGCAACTTTACAGCTGAAATGACTTTAATGATGCACGGGGTGACCATGAGTCGATGAGCGATATGACGAGAACGACAAAGGCATCAACAAAATCCATGGACACAAGACTGGACATCTACACGATATATGTTTCCTGCAGACTACTGTCTTCATAAGAACAACTTAGTACACTCTATTGTACATCTATTTCACTAAAAAAAAACATTTCTAACAGCCTAATCTACGTCTGTCTCAGACGATAACAAAACACAACTGTCCCTCAGTTATATGGTTTCTCTCTCACCTGACCTTTTTCCTATAATTCCCCATCCGTGACCCTCGAGACAAAGCAGATGGAGTCTACTCACAAACAGCTGATTACTTTAGAAGATAACTCATTTTATACAAATATTCCAATTCTCAGATGAGTTATCTATCTTACAAACATTCAATATACTGCTATATCCAGCCATCACTTGACAGGTCTCTACACATCAAAACAAATGTTACCTACTGAAACAGCTTACTTCTTGGTTACTTGTTTCATAAACCTCTTGCAGTGTATGTGCTACACTTGCTACATAATCGTGCAGTTTATGTGCTACACTTGCTACATAATCTTGCAGTTTATGTGCTACACGTGTCACATAATCTTGCAGTTTATGTGCTACACGTGTCACATAATATTGCAGCGTATGTGCTACACGTGTCACATAATCTTGCATTTTATGTTGCCACGTAATCTTGCAGTTTATGTGCTACACGTGTCACATAATATTGCAGCGTATGTGCTACACGTGTCACATAATCTTGCAGTTTATGTTGCTACGTAATGATGCAGTTTATTTCAGTTCAGGAGCCGTTTAATTATTTGTAAGTAATTGTAAGTGTGAAATACTACAATTATTATTAATTACTAACAATTTAAGCTTTCCTCTTATCTCTCTCATATCCTAAATTATCTACTCGTATCATATACATCACCGAAAAATAAAATTAACAATTATCATCAAGAAAGCACGTTCACGATACAGACTTTCTTCTAAAAGTCTGACTGAAAGAAAACTAACAAGACAAGCAGGAGCTGAATATTCAGGCAAGGATAGTTAAAGGTTGAACAGGCATTCCAGAGTCTTCTCCTGCCGTTACACAGAGCAGATCATCGGAGTTTGGGTGCAACTATTTTTTTTTTATTTCTGAGAATGAGTTTCCTGATTGTATCGTAGTTTAACATGGCACCGTGAGATCTGATGAAGAAAATAAAAGAAATATTTATTTTAAGATAATATGTATGTTGTTGTTTTATTGCATCACAATATTTAATCAACTTATGCATTTCGGATATATGCTTCTTAAAAATTTATCCAATAATTTTAACAAATTGACTAGCAGAACACTTATATATGACTTAGACTAAAGAAATGAGCTGCTAGACATCCTTAGACTGAAGACATGTGCTGCTAGATAGATATACAAGACTTCCTTAGATTGAAGTTACGTTCTGGTAGATAGAGTTATAAGACAGGCATAGATTGAAGAAATGAGCTGATAGATAGAGTTCTGATATCCTCCATTCATTCATCCATAGACTGAAGAAATGAACTGATAGATAGAGTTATAAGACAGCCTCACAGCTGAATAGACAAACAACGAGAAGAACATACAAAGTCCAGCATACTGCATGGATGGATTTTATAAATGGAAAATAATTGAAGCAGCATAATTACTTTACTTTACCTACATGTTTTTGGTTTAAAAAAAAAGTGAAAAGAAACTCAGAAAAGTGCGTAATTTTATTATCACTGAGAATCATATTTAGGTTTTGAAAATTACACCGGTTAGATGACCGCTATAACAATTGATACATTCAGCCAGGCGTCTGGAAAATTTCTGCATAACACTATTTAACATGTTCAAAGAGATATAACTGACTGTTGTCGACTAGCATACACCGTGTTCTTGAGATACCCCCACAAAAAGAAGTCTGCGGCCGATAAATCCAGTGACCTTGCCGGCCAATGAATATCCCGAAATATGGAAATTAGACGACTGGGAAATGCTTGTCGCAGCATGGCCATGGACTGACGGGCTGTGTGGGTAGTTGCTCCATCTTGCTGAAACCATATTAGTCTCTTATTTCTATTAGCCAACTCTGTAATAAAGTATTCGGTTATCATCTGCACATAGTGATTGCTATTAACAGTAAGAGGAGCCCATCTTCGTCTTCCAAATAATATGGGCCAATGACGCTGAATGATGCAACACCGCACTGTTACTCGTTCACTATGGAGCGGTTTCTCACGCAGTAATTGTGGATTTTCATCTGACCAGTTTCTGAAATTCTGCTTGTTCATACTACCTGACAACTTAGAATCTGCTTCATCAGACATTATGAGGTTATTAAGCAAATTCAGATATTCTTCAGTGAGTGATAGAAAATCGGTAGCAAAGTCAAGTATGTTAATTTTATCTAGATCATTCAGTTGCTATATAACTTGTAACTTGTAAGGGTAGAAATGCTGATGATTATGAATGATGCGACGTAGCGAGCGATCCAACACACCAAGTGCCAAAGCGTGCCTAACAGCTGATCGTCTAGGGCTACGAAGCAATGCGTTGCGGTCTACTTGAATTCGTTCAGGTGTCTGTTGAGATCTTGGACGACAAGTAGACTTGTTATTAAGCCAATCAGCAGTTTACTTAAATTTTTGGACCCACCCCACAATTGTTCTCCTCAATGTCACAGAATTGGAATTCAAAATGGCGACGAAACTTTCGTTGTACAGTAATAGACGATTCTCCACTTTTAAAATAAGTTTCAACGGTGAACACGCGATGTTGTGTTTGCCAAGAAGACATTGTTAAAAATAACCGTTTGTCTGCTTCATCTCTGACCTCATGTTTTTTTCCACACGTATTCAGCTTCTGGGAACTACGACAGTTAGATCCAGCTATGCTTTATGCCGGACCCCGTGGAAAAAAGCTAGAGCTTTGTATGTCCTTATACACTGAGTATGTTCAAAAGCACACTACTCACTGAACAATATAGCAAACAATCCACACATGAACAACAAAATAATATTCCCAACACTCTGTCCAGGTAGACTGATTTGTTGCTTTAATGATGCTAGGTCAAAGGTGACTGAATGCTACTCTCTCTACCAACAC
Organism: Achatina immaculata; assembly: GCA_009760885.1. Classification (NCBI taxonomy): domain Eukaryota; kingdom Metazoa; phylum Mollusca; class Gastropoda; order Stylommatophora; family Achatinidae; genus Lissachatina; species Lissachatina immaculata. Next base: position 30,589,128 of record CM019698.1, read on the forward strand.
TTCATAGCCGAAATATGGCTCCAGGAGAAGAAGATGGATGCAAAATGGCGAGACACGCGTGAAGAATTTAAGCAGAGGATGAAATTTGTGACATTCGACTGTTCTAAGTTCTGAGTATCCTAAACGTCAGAGGGTCTGACAGTCAATGGTAGAGTCCCTATTATTAAAGATAATATAAACTGACGAATGTTATGTTATTTATCACATCTCAATAAACCTATGTTTCTATCATAAGTATCATCATCATCAGGTGCCGTACCGACTGGCGTTGGCTATTATGCTTCTCCAGAGTCACGATCCTTCCTGCAGGCCATCAGCTCAGTTGGTGATCTCCTCTCACACCATCCCGTCAGACTGTCCAGTATCATTTCTCTTGATCTTGCTCTTGATCTTCTTCCTTCTATTTTTCATGTTGTTATAATATTTTAAATTACCCCTTTTCTCATTGCATGTCCTGAGAAAGTACACACACACACTCTCTCTCTCTCTCTCTCTCTCTCTCTCTCTCTCTTATCTTTTTGACAAGGTTTTTTTCTCTCTCCAGCTCTTCTCATATATTCTTCATTAGTTATTTTTGCTGTCCAGGAGATTCACAACAGTCTTCTAATAAACCACATTTCTGATGCTTCCAATGATTTTTGTGCAGACTTGCCTATTGTCCATGATTCACTTCCATATAACAAGATAGCTTCAATATAGCATTTTAGGACTCGTTTCCTAACATTCATTGAAAAAGATGTGTGGCATAATATGTTTCTCATTCTCTGAAATGCAGTCTTTGCTTGGCCTATTCTGTTCCTAATTTCTGTTCTGCATTTCCCATCTGAAGTTGTTACTGCTCCAAGGTATTTGAATTTCTGCAACTGCTTTAGGATAATTCTGTTTAAATTTATACTGCATGCTGGTGGATTATGTTTCTTAGATATAACCATAGTCTCTGTCTTTTCTTTGGCGACTTTATCCAAGAGATTGTGCAGGTCTTGTTGGATCTCAGCTATCAGTACTGTGTCGTCAGCATACCGAAGGTTGTTAATACTGTATCCTCGAATTTTTATGCCTGGTTCTGTGATGATTGTTCTTAGAATGTTCTCGCTATACAGAGAAAAAAGGTCTGGAGATAGTACACATCCCTGTCGCATCCCTTGTTTTATAGGTTGATATTTTCCAGTTCTGTTTTCAACTCGAACTGCTGCTTCTTGCTGCCAGTATAGACGTTTTACAATCCTCAGGTCTTTGCCGTCTATACTGATGTCTTCAAGCATTTTAATAATTTAATTATGTTTCACCTTGTCGAATGCCTTGGTGTAATCGGTACTGCTAAAGCTCTTACTGTTAGTGTTCGTAAAGCATCAATGCCATTGTGTGTTCCCTTTCTTTCAACAAATCCACACTGTTCATTTGCTGTTTCCATTGTTATCTTTTTCCTTGTTATTCTCATAATGATTTCTCAGAAGTAGCTTCGTTATGTGACAAGAGAGGCTGATAGTCCGGTGGTCATCACATTCCTTTGCACCGGGTTTCTTTGGTAGTGCTATAAACGTGGATTTAATCAGGTCACCGGGAATATAACCACTGTTGTAAATGTCATTCAGTAACTTGGTTATTATTTTTATTCCTGTCTCCTCTAGTGCCTCTATTTCTTCTATTGTTATATTATCAGTCCCAGTCGCTTTTCCTTTCTTCATGTGTTTGATGGCATCTATGATTTCATCTTGAAGTATTGGTGGTCCCTCACAGTTTTCAGTATCTGGTGTTAATTCTGGTCTTTATCCTCCATATAGCTAACCGATATACTCTGTCCACCTGTCCACAATGTCTTCTTTTCCCATTAACATTTTACTTTCTTTCGATGTCAGGCATCCTGTGGTATATTTTGTTTTCCTGCCTGTGAGTTCACTAATTCGTTTCTGCATGTTTTTGCTGTCTTTATTATGAGAGTCCTCTATCTGTCTGCACTTTTGATTTAACCACACTTCTTTTGTTTGTCTGCATTCGAGTCTTATTTCTTTATTTATCTTCCTATATTTTTCCTCGGTATTTTTACTCCTCCTCCTCTTGTCCATCAGTCCTAAGATGTCGTCTGTCATCCATTTATTTTTAGGGCTTCTTTTTTTTTGGTGGTATTATCTTCTTAACAGTTTGGTAGATAGAATCTCTTAAAATTGCACATTGTTCATCAATAGTATTTATCTTTGTTATTGCATTGTATCTATTTGTTATAATAACTTTGTATTGTTCTCCAGTTCTTGGTCATTTTTAAGAAGTTCTGTATTCAGTTTGATGTTTCTCACTTTTCTGCATGCTTTCTTTAGCTTTATTCTAATTTTTCCACGGAGTGGGTCATGGTCGCTATTGCAGTCAGCTCCTGGCATTGTTTTTGTTGTCAGTAATGCATTGCGGAATCGTTTGTTGATTAATATGTAGTCTATCTGGTTAAAAGTCTTTTTGTCTTGGCTGCACCACGTTGCCAGTCTTCGAGGATGTTGTTTAAACCAGGTGTTTCCTACAACCATGCTATGTATTCTTGCCCATTCAATTAATTTATAACCTCTGTCATTCCTCTCCCCCAGTCCATAGTCACCAACGATGTCTGAAGTTCTTCCTTTACCAACTTTGGCATTAAAATCTCCCATGACTATGGTAACGTCGTGTGACTTTGTGTGTTTTATGGCTGTCTCTATGTCGTTATAAAATAACTGTACATCTTCTTCAGAACTTTCAGATGTTTGAGCGTACACCTGTATAATATTTATGTTTATTGGTTGTCCTTTCAGTTGCGCTAGCAGGACTCGGTCCGAGATGTTCAAATATCCTACAGTTGTCCTTGCTGTTTGTTCATCAAATATAATTCCTACTCCTCGTTCATGTTTCTCACTTCCTCAATATTTTATTTTATATTTATCTGAGTTTATCTTCCCTGCACCTGTCCATCTAACTTCACTCATTCATATTATGTTGATCTTCATCCTTTCCATTTCCATCTTTACATTTTCTAATTTTCCAGCCTGGAGTAATGTTCTAACATTCCATGTTGCTATTTTGAACTTCTTAGTTTTGCCACCAGTAGCTTGATGACGATCTGGCCTCACCTGTGGCTCGTGAGCTGCCCTACCGGACGAAGCTGTTCCAGAGTAACGTTCATTAACGTCGTTCATGACAAATCTATTAATCTGAATATGTATAATTGTTCTTGGGAGCTACAACAGTGGTTTCCTGTTGCCTTCTGTCGGTTTGTGTACGGACTCTCCGCTAGCCTTTGGACTCCCTGTCCTACCAGCAAGGCAGCAGGAGCGAGAGGTTTTAAGGCGCCTCTGACCCCCCTGCTATTCCCTTCACTGAGCACCTGAGGCACTTTATAGGAGTAGTAGAGCCACCTACTACCCCACCTCGCTCTCTGAGTCTACCGCCAGTTTGTCCGCGCCTACTTATGTGGATAACTCCTTATTCACAGGGATCCTCCACATCTGGAGGACTTTCACCATCCGCCACCTGTGACGCGCTGGGTTGGAGGTGGTCGCCCCAGCTTTACCATTTTATATCACATCTCAATAAAACTAAGTTTCTTTCACAAATATCGCATTTCAATAAAACTATTTTAATGACCCAAGTGTCACATATAAACAAAATTATGTTTATGTCACAAGTATCACATCTAAAAAAACTACGTTTATGTCACAATTTTCACACCTCAATAAAACTATGTTTCTGTCAAAAGTATCACATCTCAATAAAACTATGTTTATGTCCCAAATATCGCATCTCAATACAACTATTCTTATGTCACAAGTATCACATCTCAATAAAGCTGTGTTTATGTCAAAAGTGTCACATGTCAATAAACCTATGTTTATTTCTCAAGTGCCACATGTCAATAAAACTATGCTTGTGTCTCAAGTGTCACATCTTATTAAAGCTCTGTTTATGTCATTAGTGCCACATCTCAATAAAATAATATTTATGTCACAAGTATCACATGTAAATAAAACTGTGTTTATATCAGTAGTGTCACATCTCAATAAAACTATGTTTATGTCACAACTATCATATCTCAGTAAAAATATTTTTGTCATATCTGTCACATCTCAGTAAAATTATGTTTTTGTTACAAATATCACATATCAATAGAAACTGTTTTAATCAGATGTCAATAAACAAATTTGTGTCACATATCAATAAAACTGTTTTTTTTCCACACGTCACTAAAACTATTCATATGTCACACGTATCACACTTCAATAAAACTATGATTCGGTCACTAAGTATCACATCTCAATAAAATTGTGTTTATCACATGCCAATAAAACTATTGTATGTCACAATTATCATCTCACAATAAAACTTTTCTTATGTCACAAGTATCAAATTTAAAAAATATTTAAATGTAACAAGTATTGCATTTGAAAACGACATTGTGTAAGTAACAAATATGACATGTCAACAAAACTATGTTTACATAACACGAATCTCATCTCATCTCATCTACGTGTAACCATACCTGAATATGAATATGTTTAGGTAACAAGTATCACACTTGAACAAAATATTACAACCAAGAGTTAGTAACATACCTGTCAACTTGCTCTGTATGTACTTCGCCACTGGCATATCTTTTCTTGCGATAAATCAGTCTTTTAACTGCTTCTTTTGCTGCGTTTTTGTGAACACAAAAGAGATACAATGTGGAGGCCACGACAGAAACACCAGCAGTAAAATCCAGCCAAATGGCAATGATATTTCTAGGGAACAGGGAAGACTTGACACTCACAAAAAGTAAAAACAAGAAATTCATCGCTAGATTTACATACAGCGCCGTCGGTTTTATGTGGAGTGCCTTCCCTTGAAATTTCTGTTTACAACAGATAACTAAGATTATAATTTCCGTACAAACAACCAGGATCAGATTCCCAATACTCAGCCACAGTGTCAGTCTCTCATTAGTGTCAGCATCAGGCTGGTTTTCTGTTCCTGGAAGACAGACAGAAGGAAGATTGCCATCTTTGATATCTGTACAGTTTTTACAGACAGTAAAGTTATGCTTGATCTCCTCCATGTAGGTCCCTTCCTTACAAGGTTGACAAGTGACAGAGTTGTTACCTGGACTAGAGTAAAGGTACTGACCTACTCCACAGACTGGCCAGTCTAGGACCGCTGTAGTCTCACCTGTAATGAAAAACCAAATACATCAAGACTGAACGACTAGAGTACAATGTCAAGTTTAGAAATAAACATGAAAGTAAAATAGCACAAACTTTGCTTCACTGAACAATCGCTGAGTGATGAGTAATTAATAAAAATAAATTGAAATGAATGAGATTATGAGAGACTGATGGAAGTAAAAACTAATGTTTATGGTTATGTTTCCTGCCATAGTTGACTGTGACAGTATTAGTAATAGGATGACAGAAATAGTGAAAACTTAACCTGTACGGGAATTGTGAAACAAGGAAGCAAATATTTAGATAGTAAAAGAGAGTGAGGTAAATATCAAGTTTCCTATAGAGATCTTGACCTCGGTCAAGTCGGTCATTGAGTTAGAGGACTGAGAGAGAGAGAGAGAGAGAGAGAGAGAGAGAGAGAAAGAGAGACAAACAGACAGACAGACAAGGACAGAAAAAACAGTTTGTTGGGGGGGGGGGTGACTCCATTACCTGACAGAAGTGGATTGATACAAATCATAACAGTTGTGTTCAAGTTTATTAAGCACTAAAATTATGAGAAAAACAGAACATCAGCGCTTTCTTTGGATCTTTACGTTACACTTCTATTGCTCTTCAGAAAATAAAACAACTAAAGAATATATGGAGAGGAACAAACAGAACTACAAAAATAAGATTTTTAAGGGCATCGGACACGACCATATTAATCTGATGAGAAAGGACGCTGCCACCACATCAAGATGCTGGCACCACAATGAGAAGGGACGCTGCCACCACATCAAGATGCTGGCACCACAATGAGAAGGGATGCTGTCACCACATCAAGATGCTGGCACCACAATGAGAAGGGACGCTGTCACCACATCAGGATGCTGGCACCACAATGAGAAGGGACGCTGTCACCACACCAAGATGCTGGCACCACAATGCGAAGGGACGTTGTCACCACATCAAGATGCTGGCACCACAGTGCGAAGGGACACTGTAACCACATCAAGATGCTGGCTCCACATCAAGAAGCTGGCACCACAATGAGAAGGCACGCTGTCACCACATCAGGATGCTGGCACCACAATGAGAAGGGACGTTGTCACCACATCAGGATGCTAGCACCACAATGAGAAGGGACGCTGTCACCACATCACGATGCTGGCACCACAAAGAGAAAGGACGTTGCCACCACATCAAGATGCTGGCATCACAATGAGAAGGGACGCTGCCACAACATCAGTATGCTGGCACCACAATGAGAAGGGACACTGCCACAACATCAAGATGCTGGCACCATAATGAGAAGGGACGCTTCCAACACATCACGATGCTGGCGCCACAATGAGAAGGGACGCTATCACCACATCACGATGATGGCGCTACAATGAGAAGGGACGCTGCCACAACATCAGTATGCTGGCACCACAATGAGAAGGGACACTGCCACAACATCAAGATGCTGGCACCATAATGAGAAGGGACGCTTCCAACACATCACGATGCTGGCGCCACAATGAGAAGGGACGCTGCCACCACAACACGATACTGGGGCCACAATGAGAAGGGACGCTGCCACCACATCACGATGCTGGCGCCACAACGTGCGGCAACGATGTACACCAGACTCTCTCCCACATATTTTTGGTGCCAGGTGGGGACTGAACTTACCAGAACGTGCAAAAGTCTTCCGTGTATGTCACTGGCTAGGGCATAACAAGTGAATTGATTGTCTGTCTTGCTCATCGTAGAGGTATTTTGTCTGGCTCGACTCGAACCTTGTCCTCTTTGCTTACAGAAGACCCCAGGGCTACGACAGGGTGTAGGTAGTTATGTATGTATGTATATAATTTCATTCATTAGCTTGTCTCTTGCGGAACTGTGCCTCTCTAACAGCTCTCCTGTAGGCCTCTCAGTTGTGAGCAAGATGGCCTACTGCTGATGCGTCCATTTGCAGATCATCAACGATGTCTTACAGCCATCTTTGCCTTGGTCTTCCTCTCTTTCTTGTTCACATAATATACCCTTCCGAGACGGTCTTCTCTAGATTGTATAAAATCGAAAAAAAGTAGGAGCAGCTTTATTACTTAACGATTACAAAGTTGTGACATTTCGGCGTGAGCCTTAATCATACAAAAACATACAGGACGAAGAAACACAGAGAGGAGATAAAGTATAGATTCATATGAATACTGTTAAAAAAAATTTTTTTTTAAAGGAGTACTTAGCTGTAAATTGCAAGGTGTGGCTTGTCAGGCGGTATGTGTCAGGAATGGATCTGGTAGGACGTGGAAATTAATAAAGCTGCTCCTACTTTTTTCCGATTTTATACATTCTGGTATCACAGCTTTACTGCAGTGCTTAGTGTATAGTTGTATACTTATACACTAATTATTGTGGTCTTCTCTAGACGATCATTAGTTTTCTCTCTTATAATCCTCTTTACTAGCCAGCCTTCTTCTTGTAGTATGGATATATTTGTTCTTTTTTGTGTCCATGGTATTTGAAGAACTCTTCTGTAGCATTTAGATTCAAAGGCATTTATGTGTTTCTTAGCTGTTTTGTTAAGTGTCCAGGTCTCACAGGCGTATGTTGCGATGGGAAAGATGGATGCTCTTAAAAATCTTATTTTTGTAGTTCTGTCTGTTCCTCTCCATGATTCTTTAGTTGTTTTACTTTCTGAAGAGCAATAGATGCCCTCCTTTTAATTTCCTTCATTGTATCTCCATTATTAGTTAGTAGTGATCCAAGATATTCAAAAGTCTCCACTTCTTAGTTTTTTCTCACTGGTATCTGCCTTGTTTGTTTTGCCATTTGTTTAGTAATCTTTGCATTACGATAGAGGTTCTGCTCTTCGCTGTTCTTACGGACTGACATAATTAGTTTTTCCATTCATTTTTATATTGTAGACAGTAATACTGTGCCATCAGCATATCTAATCTCTGGTATTTCATAACCTCCAATTGTTATGGCATAGTAATACTCTTTGTCTACATCTTCTCTCACATTCCTAATTAGATTTTCAGTAAACAAGTTAAATAAGTAAGGTGACAATATGCACACCTGACGAATCCCTTGTTTTATGTCAAACCAAGTTGTTGTTTCACCATTTATTCTTACTACTGCTTGTTGGTCTAGTTACAGCAGTGATGTTAATTGTATCAAATGTGTTGGAAATTGTTTCCATTATTTCCCAAAGTTTCTGGTGTTGTAGACAATCAAATGCCTTTGATTGATCTATAGAGAATAAATATAGATTCATATTAAACTGTCTTTGTGTGTGTGCATATATATATATATATATATATATATATATATATATCTTATATCTTATATCCTTCCCGTGCCGTTAGACGTCACATAGGGCTCGCAAAGTAGTTCGCCAATTTTTCCTGTCTTCGGCGAGTCTTTCAACCTCATCAAAGGATGTTATGCCTGTTAACTTGGCCTCTCTTAATAATGTCCTCTTTAGAGTTTCACGCGGTCTGCCCCTTTTTCTTCGGCCTGTTGTGTTCCACTTGATAGCTTGTTTTGGGATTCTCTGATCATTTCTTCTCATCAAGTGACCAACATATGTCCATCTTCTTTTCCTGATCACCCGTGAGACTGGTTGTTGTTCAGTCATCTGTCTTACCTCTGCATTGTTCTTGAATTCATTCAACTTGATGCCAAGTATTTTCCTTAGGCATTTGTTTTCAAAAGAGTCTAATTTCTTTTCTATTTCTTTAGTTGTTTTCCAGCTTTCGCATGCATAAATGAGGGTGGATATTACATTTGAATTGAATAGTCTTAACTTGGTTTTTGTGCTTATAACTTTTGAATTCCATATGTTCTCAAGATTCTTGAAGATTGATGCTGCTTTTGCAATTCTGATCCTAACTTCCTTTCTAGTGTCACCATCCTGGTCTATGTAGCTGCCAAGGTATGCACATTGATTGACTTCTTCAATATCTGTCCCTTCTATGTGTATTTTTCCATTTTGATTGATGGGAATTTTCATTATCTTTGTTTTGTCCTTGTTAATTTCAAGTCCTATTTTGCTAGCCAGTGAAGATAGGCTATCTGTTTTTTCTTGCATGGAATTCACATTATTACTGATAAGAGTTATGTCATCAGCAAAATCAAGATCTTCTAGTTGGGTCCCATGTACCCAGTCAATACTTGTGTTACCTGTGCAGCATTTTGTCATTATGAAGTCTATTGTAATCCCAAAAAGTAAAGGAGACAGTATACATCCTTGTTTCACGCCTGTTTCAATCTGGAACCATTCACTCATCCCTTCTAAGTTACAGCTATACGTAGAGCGTGAAAGTCTTCTATTTCACAGGTTTTCCCGATCCAACGAGAGACTACCATTAAGAGTTCAACTCATTGAACGCGGTTCTGTCTCCTGAACTAGCGAGAGCCGATGGTTATGACTGGTGATGAAAGGTCAACCAGACCCAGCAAACACATCGACTAAGAGATTAGCTGAAAGTAGTAGGCACAACCTATTTCAACAAGAGACTAACACGTGTAAGGTTCAGTAACTCGGAAGATCATAAGTTAGAGCTAAATGAACTTTTATGTTACATAGTGAGTCTATGATTCTTGAGTATTTGGACAAATGAACTAATAACATTGTATTTCTGCATATTTAGATATATTGTTATTATAGATCTTATACAGTGAGAGATTACCGACAGTTTACTTGGAGAAAACAGGATGGGAGGTATCATAGTGAGGAATTACAACATAGAAGTGATTTAGAACCAGGTACACTAGCCAATAGGTATGGGACAGAAGACAAGGGAATCAACAATGGCACATTATGGCGAACTAGTCGGAACAACTGACAGGAAACAGTCAGGGCCGTTGTTTCAACTTCCTGAACGGGGATTAGAACCAGATTGAAGACATGTAAACAGAGGATAGTGGAGCTGATGAGAGAACTGGATTGAAGATCTGTAAACAGAGGATAGTGGAGTTGATGAGAGAACTGGATGTCGTAGAAGGGCAGGTTGTTAAGAGAAAGTGGTAAAGAAGTATAGAGACTAGAAACAAGAGAATCTGGTTACGTTATACGCTCATAGGGATGACAGTGAGCCCGTGGGCCATCCCCAGAGATGGGCGAGTAAGAGTCCACATCCCCAGAGATGGACGAGTAAGAGTCCACATCCCCAGAGATGGACGAGTAACAGTCCACATCCCCAGAGATGGACGAGTAAGAGTCCACATCCCCAGAGATGGACGAGTAAGAGTTCACATCCCCAGAGATGGACGAGTAAGAGTCCACATCCCCAGAGATGGACGAGTAAGAGTCCACATCCCCAGAGATGGACGAGTAAGAGTCCACATCCCCAGAGATGTGGACGAGTAAGAGTCCACATCCCCAGAGATGGACGAGTAAGAGTTCACATCCCCAGAGATGGACGAGTAAGAGTCCAAATCCCCAGAGATGGACGAGTAAGAGTTCACATCCCCAGAGATGGACGAGTAAGAGTCCACATCCCCAGAGATGGACGAGTAAGAGTCCACATCCCCAGAGATGGATGAGTAAGAGTCCACATCCCCAGAGATGGACGAGTAAGAGTCCACACCGCCAGAGATGGACGAGTAAGAGTCCACACCGCCAGAGATGGACGAGTAAGAGTCCACATCCCCAGAGATGGACGAGTAAGAGTCCACATCCCCAGAGATGGACGAATAAGAGTCCACATCCCCAGAGATGGACGAGTAAAAGTCCACACCGCCAGAGATGGACGAGTAAGAGTCCACACCGCCAGAGATGGACGAGTAAGAGTCCACACCGCCAGAGATGGACGAGTAAGAGTCCACATCCCCAGAGATGGACGAGTAAGAGTTCACATCGCCAGTGTCAAGACAACTGATAGCTCCATTCTAACTCAAGATACAAAACCAAGAAGCTCCCAAACTAATTGTACTGTTATCAGCGTGAATACTAGAAACAGAAGAAACAACATTGGAGAAAGAGGTTATCTGGCTCGGGAATATGCTGTAACAAACAACTTCTCACAGGAAAGCTTGATTAATAATTCGGAACATCTATGGGAAGATAAAATAATTACTTACGTAGATAACAGAAGCAATGTTCCTCCTTATACAGGAAGTATAAACCCGGCAGACAACGGCGACGAGAGTACACAGAATAGATGAGCAAGTCCAACGTCATCTTTTTCCTCGGAAGATAATATCCCGTTGTCAGAGCTACGTACAACCTGGACAAGGTTACCTCCAAGTACTAAAGTTCTAACAACAACAGAAACTTCAGATACATCCTCATATTAGGAAAATACATCCTTAGCTATACTTGGGGAGGTAGACCGCCAGAGAGCAGCAAGAACAGAAAGAAAGACAAGATTCCTCAATTAAGAAGTAAAAACCTGGGAATGTTGGTATGATAGCATTCGTAAATAAGAAACCCCGTACATTTACATCACAAATACCTGTCAGAAAGAGAAACATGAACACAAATAGAAAACACAATAATAAACACTTCAAGACAAAACCTACTCACGTACCAGTAGAGAAATATAAAGAACAATATGATGAAAGAAAATACAGTTCCTAGGGAAAACAAACTGGTAGACAGCGGTCAGATACAGTTTAATAAAGAACACGGAAATACTAATGAAACAACAGGATGGACTATAACAGCAGCAGAGAAAAGGGCATCATTAATAAAGAGTGGGATATAACAGCAGCAGAGATAAGGGCATCATTAAAAAGACTGGACTATAGCAGCAGCAGAGATAAGGTCATCATTAATAAAGAGTGCGATATAACAGCATCAGAGATAAGGGCGTCATTAAAAAAGTGGACTATAACAGCAGCAAAGATAAGGGCATCATTAATAAAGAGTGGGATATAACAGCAGCATAGATAAGGGCATCATTAAAAAGAGTGTACTATAACAGCAGCAGAGATAAGGGCATCATTAATAAAAAGTGGGATATAAAAGCAGCAGAGATAAGAGCATCATTAATAAAGAGTGAAGTATAACAGCAGCAGAGATAAGAGCATCATTAATAAAGAGTGGGATATAACGCAGAAGAGATAAGAGTATCATTAATAAATAGTGGTATATAAAAGCAGCAGAGATAAGGCCATTATTAAAAAGGGTGGAGTATAACAGAAGCAGATATAAGGGTATAATCTATAAAAAGTGGAAGCTATGTAGATAAAAAACTTGCAAGGATTAAGAGGTCACATAAAGCTCCTAACTTCTGCGAAACTAAAATTTATGAACAGTTTAATCACAGAGAAAGGAGAACTGCTAGCCTCAGTGGACCTCTCATTACCCGGAAGATCATATGTGCAGATCCAAATCTTCCAGAAAATAACAAGTGTTTGCCTCTAGAGGGGTTTAGTTATGATGAGGAGGGGGCATTTGTTTTATCAGTTTGGAGGCTGGTAAATCAAAACATGTTTCAGGTCAGGATAAGAGAGACGTTCAGGGACTGTGAGAAAGAGAAAAATAACAGAAATGAAAACAGAGAAAGTAATTACAGAGGTAGAAAAACGAAACGCAATAGAAGGCGCCAGTTCTGAGATATCAAAAATTGTGTTTAAAGTTCTAGTTATTCGTGTATATATGTTCAATATTTCTACACTGAGTTTGGTGTGAGCTATATCACTATAATTGTTAGTACTTTGAAAAAATAGATGAGAGTTGTATCACAGTAATTCACAATACTTTGAAAAGTACATGTGAATAGTGTCACAGTAATTGGTAGTACTTTGAATAGATAAAAAGAATCAACGTAAGTTGAGTCACAGTAATTGTTATCACAATAAGTTTGATGAGATGTGAATTACAATAATTGGAAAAAAAACACAAGATTAGTAAATGATTACTACATAAAATTGTATGTGAGTTTAATCACAGTACTTAGTGATAAATGCAATAAGGCTTCTAGACGATAGGGAGATTAAGGTAGTAGATAACTACAAATATAATATTTTAAGTTCTAGGTATTAATGGTAGATAGAGGTGTATGGTGCAGTTTTGCAAAGTGAGGGAGGAAGTGAGCAAGGTGAGAAAAAAACGAATATAAAGTATGAGAATGTATAAATGAAAAACATACACCATCCGATATTTCGGCGTGAGCCTTATTCGAGGATACATACAAAACGAAATACAAACATATATAACTTATCTGAAGTGTCTTGCTCCCAGTGAAGCAGAAATGTGTGTGGAAGAAGGAGGAGGAGAAAAAAAAAACCACGCTGCCTACAGACAAAAGATTCCCGATATAGCCAATCATAGCGAAGAAGCGGAGAGAGAGGAGGAGAACAAGTGGGAGAAAGGGGTTGGGGGAAGGCAATAGAAACATGATAGCCGCTAGAGGTGCCGGGGGGGGGGGGAAGGGGAGAGAAAAGGGGGCGCGGAGAGATAATGAATGAAGAACAAACACCTTTTCCTCCTCCTCCTCCTTCTTCCATACACATTTCTGCTTCACTGGGAGCAAGACACTTCAGATAAGTTATATATGTTTGTATTTTGTTTTGTATGTATCCTCGAATAAGGCTCACGCCGAAATATCGGATGTTGTATGTTTTTCATTTATAAATTCTCATACTTTATATTCGTTTTTTTCTCACTTTGCAAAACTGCACCATACACCTCTATCTACCTTATTTATATTAACCAGTGTTACTGCAGTCGCCATCCCTTCTATCTATTAGGTATTAATGGTATCTGTTGATATGATGTACAGCTAAGCTTTTGGTTTGAGGCATTTTTATGTATGTTGCTTATGACAATACAATAAATGTTATATATTGTCATAAATATAGTCTAATATTTGGGTTTTAAGATATTTATGAGATGTGTTACTGATGAAATGGTAGTATCATGATGTTTCGGTTTGGATTTTTTTATGTGTTATGGATCAAACAATTGAAGACTTGTTAGACGTTGTTATATTTGTATGTGCTTAGCTGGAGTCACATATACACATAGATGTATGTCTCTTTATTAAAGGTATATGTGGTAATAGGAGTAAAAATAATAACCACATATACACATAGATGTATGACTCTTTATTATTGGTATATGTGGAAGTAAGAGTAAAGATAATAACCACACATAGATATAGTGCTCTTTATTAATAGTATATGTGGTAGTATGGCAAGGATAATAACCACATAAGCATGTACTTATAAGGCACATGGATGGAATTTAAGGTAGAATGGAAATAGAAGTCACTAGTGTATCTTTTATAATTGTCATAGTTTTAATTGATTTCATGAATTAGTATTGTAAAACATTGTCGGGCATTGTCAGTTGTTTTGTGTATGCAATATTTAGGCCATTTTGTCTTCAAGGTTCTTAACTAAGGCTACATTTAACTATTAAGTAAGATGGTATACTGCCAAGATTGGTAACCCTTAAACATGCTCCAATAGAGAGGTGAAGGACTTGTTTTGATTTTAATTGTTTTTTTACACTCTTGCGCAGGAAGGGAGCTATGTGAGAGTATTAGTAATAGGAGGACGGAAATAGTAACAGAAGGGAGTTATGTGAGAGTATTAGTAATAGTAGGACGGAAATAGTAACATAAGGGAGTTATGTGAGAGAATTAGTAATAGGAGGGGAGAAATAGTAACAGAAGAGTGCGCAGAAAACCTTAACCCGTACGGGAACTGTGAAACAAGGCAGCAACTACTTAGATAGTAAAAGAGCGCAGGGACAGTGAGGACAATAAGACAGTTCCCGAGAGACCTCGGTCAAGTCGGTCAGTGAGGTAGAAGATAGAGAGAGGGAGAGAGAGAGGGGGGAGAAAAAGAGGGAGAGAGACAGACAGAGAGAGACAGAGAGAGGCAGGGAGAGAGAGACAGACAGAGATGGAGAGAGACAGATAGACACAGAGAGACAGACAGAGATGGAGAGAGACAGATAGACACAGAGAGACAGACAGAGATGGAGAGAGACAGATAGACACAGAGAGACAGACAGAGAGAGACAGACAGAGATGGAGAGAGACAGATAGACACAGAGAGACAGAGAGAAGGTCCGAAGAGACAGACAGTTTAGTTGGGAGCTCCACTACCTGACAGAAGTGGATTGATACAAATCATAACAGTTGTGATCATGTTTATTAAGCAATACAATTATGAAGAAACATAAGAACATCAGAGCTTTATGTGTGTCTCTACCTTCCATTTCTTACCTTTTGTTGTTCGATCAAAACGGGTTGTCGTGGAATTATGAACATAACTCGGAGTACGGCCACAACAACAACAACATCAACAACAACATCCGACACGACCACACTGACCTGATGGGAAGGGACGCTGCCACCACATCACGATGCTGGCGCAACAATTAGAAGGGACGCTGCCACCACATCACAATGCTGGCGCAACAATTAGAAGGGACGCTGCCACCACATCACGATGCTGGCGCAACAATTAGAAGGGACGCTGCCACCACATCACAATGCTGGCGCAACAATTAGAAGGGACGCTGCCACCACATCACGATGCTGGCGCAACAATTAGATGGGACGCTGCCACCACATCACGATGCTGGCTCAACAATTAGAAGGGACACTTCCACCACATCACTATGCTGGCGCCACAACGTGCGGCAACAGCGTACACCACAAACCCTCCCACACTGACATGCTAGCATCAGAGATAGCCACCCACAGCCAATCAACGCATGTCCCAGTTCTCCGTTGCTAATCACAGAAACAGCTCCAGTCTAGTTAATGATGCAGACTTAGGTGGAGTCCCCAGTGTAAACAAATAAACCTGTGTTTTTGTTCTTGCTTAATAAATGTTCTTGTTTGTGCATGACTGAGGGTTTACTGGCAATGTCACTTTGTTCAGGAAATCACTATTTCTTTCAAATGTCAACCCTCTTACAACCCTCTTACAACTCTCTTACAACCCTCCTACAACCCGCTTCACATTCTTTAATATCTGGAACTCGGCTAAACTCCTGTCTTCAGAAAAGGAAAGGTGCCCGATTTTCAGCAGTGCATAAGGACCCTCCATTTCCGCACAGTTCCGACAGATTCCACCCAGATTCTTGTTTTCATAGTTACTGCCCGTGATCTGCTAACCCCTGTCCTATTTTATCACCCCAGAACTACCAGCAAACATCTCAGTCACCACCAACATCAAATAAATCCTAATATATCAAACACAAGAGGAAAAACAATTATTTAACACTACTTAACATCACAGAGAAATCGCTACACAAATACAATAATCTCTCACATTCATTTAGTTCTTGAAACCCTTCCCCCCAAAAAAACATGCATTGCTCGTGCCTCATTGAATAAACCTCTTCTAGTACAATTCGACAAGGCATCAACTTTCCACTACTCCTCGAAATGCTTCCCCTCATCCTCCATAAGTTCTCTACTCATCTACTTACAGTTGGCCATTACATATTTAGCAACAATCCTTTCGTCTTATGCCTGGTCGCTGCCTGACATTCAACTCCGTTCTGTCCTTCCTACTTCCTTCAAGGTCAGTCAGTCATTTGCGTGTCCCTTGAGGAACTTTGCCTCCCTAACAGCTCTTCTGAAGTCCTCTCGGGTGTAACCAAGATGCCCTACTGTTGATGCATCTATTTGCAGATCATCAACGATGTCTTAAAACCATCTTGGCCTTGGTCTTCATCTCTTTCTTTTTCACATTATGTATCCCTCCAAGACAGACTTCTCTAAATTATCTTGACGTTTAATGTGTCCAAAATATTTAAGTTTTTTTCTGTTTAATCCTCTACACTATCCACCTTTCTTCAATATTAAGTTCTTGTAGTATAGATATATTTGTTATTTTTTTGTGTCCACGATATTTGAAGAACTCTTCTGTAGCATTTACATTCAAAGGCATTTATGTGTTTCTCAGCTGTTTTGTTAAGTGTCCAGGTCTCACAGGCATATGTTGCGATTGGAAAGATGCATGCCCTTAAAAATCTTATTTTTGTAGTTCTGTCTGTTCCTCTCCACAGATTCTTTATTTGTTTTACCTTATGAAGTAGTTCAAGGACAGCAGATAAAACTCCATGACACATGCCCCATCCACAGACCTGGCCTGCACCCACATATAACATAACACATAATTCATGAACAAATGAGTGTGAAGCAAACAATTACTTACACATGTTTTATGGCTCACTATAAACAAACACAGATCAATGAATATACAACTAATCTGTTATGAGCCAGACAGATTAAAAAACTGACTTAATATGAAACATGTATGCAACCTTACGCTTAGACAACAAAACTTCATGTCATTAATCTTCTCATAATATAACAACACAACTTCATCTCATTAATCTTCTCATAATATAACATCACAACATCATGTCATTAATCTTCTCATAATATAACAACACAACTTCATGTCATTAATCTTCTCATAATATAACAACACAACTTCATGCCATTAATCTTCTCATAATATAACAACACAACTTCATGCCATTAATCTTCTCATAATATAACATCATAATTTCAAGCTTAATAATAAATTTAAATCACAAAATGAAATTTTCAAACTTCTTAACCATGCATCTTACATCTTACATCTTTCCCGTGCAGTTTAACGTCACATAGGGATCGCATAGTTGTTTGGCAAGTTTTCTTAACCGTTAACTCACCCAAAAAAAGCTTATAACACATACAACACTGAAACACAACTTCCCATAAAACGTAACAAAATTTCACTTCCGACTTAGGCAACTTACGAATAATTAACTTCCACAAACACATGAGGCGCCCCGAACAGCACCTTGAGATCATTGCTGACAGTTCCATATATACACAATCATTTAACTTAGGACAAACTGTACAACCACTGCATGATATCACATACGATCGCTACCGCAGTAGACTCGTTCTGCCGGCCGTATAGCCTCACCAAGACTCATCTCACCTAACACATTTTTACTCTCTGCCAGCTCAACTATCACGTGACCAGTAGCACGCTCCCCACCGAGAACAGCAAAGGGTCGAGTACATGACCTTCAAAACCGGCGGCGATTAGAAGATCAAGCCTGGCTTCTTCACACCAGAGTGCTGGAGTCCTCAGGGTGATATAGTCCTCAGGGTGATGGAGTCCTCAGGGTGATGGAGTCCTCAAGGTGATGGAGTCCCCAGGGTGGTGGAGTTCCCAGGGTTTTGGAGTCCCCAGGGTGGTGGAGTTCCCAGGGTTTTGGAGTCCCCAGGGTGGTGGAGTCCCCAAGGTTGTGGAGTCCCCAGAATGGTGGAGTTCCCAGGGCTGTGGAGTCCCCAGGGTGGTGGAGTTCCCAGGGTTGTGGAAGCCCCAGAGAGGTGGAGTCCCCAGGGTTGTGGAGTTCCGAAGGTGGTGTAGTCCTCAGGGTGGTGAACTTCCTAGGATGGTGGAGTTCTTAGGGTAGTGGAATACCCAGTGTTGTGGAGTTCCTAGGGTAATGGAGTACCCAGGGTGGTAGAGTTCCTAGGGTTGTGGAGTACCAAGGGTTGTGGAGTTCCTAGGTGGATGGAGTACCTAGGGTGGTGGAGTACACAGGGTAGTGAATTTCCTAGGGTGGTGGAGTACCTAAGGTGGTGGAGTACCCAGGTTAGTGGAGTTCCTAGGATGGTGGAGCATCCAGGATGGTGGAGTACCTAGGGTGGAGGAGTACCCAGGGTTGTGGAGTACCTAGTGTGGTGGAGTCTACTAAAGAACCAACAGAATCATCCTTAAGTTTTAGCTCCAACTCGCATCTGGAAAACATGGCCATATTACCCACTCCCAATACGACACCCACGGTGCTGTTCTTAATTATCTTTACTATATCGGCTTCCAGGAAGATGTAGAAACAAAATCAGCAAAACACCTACAACAACATCATAAGTAACAGCGGCAACAACAACAGCAATAACAGCAACAACAACAGCAATAACAGCAACAACAACAACACCAGTAACAGTAACAACAACACCAATAACAGCAACAACAACAGCAATAACAGTAACAACAACAACAATAAAAGTAGCAACAACAACAATGATAGAAACATACCTAGAACAAACTCAACGAATCTGTCAGCATCATGGCCAGGTGACAAAACGAGAAGCTTTTGTTTCATGTAAGTTTTTGATAACATGGCAACGCGAGTGGCCGAATGGAAAGCACAAGTTCTTTTTCTCAGTCTCTGATTTGAAGCGTGGGGTCGAGTCCCGTCCGTATCTGGCGTTCACTACTCTCTGTGTTCTGGAGATCATCCACGGTTCTGACATCTCTCTCACAGACGAGAACGGTACACCCATGGCTTGTCCGACATGCAGTGATGGCAGACATTCAATGTCATTTTTTTCTCTGTGGTAGTATCAAATATTTACAGGCAGATGTAATATGTTTAGTTTTCTGCTCAAGTTCTTCTTTTTTATGTCAGCAAAATGTTGCTAGGACTAGGTACATATTACAAATTTACGCGTATTTCAAAATAACTTTCAAGACATTAAAGTTCTGACAACATCTTCAACAGCGAAATTTCTGTTAAAACCTAAGTGTAATATCTCTTATAAAAGTCAGTTTCTTTACATCTTTAATGCCAGGTAAGTCTGTGGCAGTTGATGTATTGCACGTAATTATTAATTTTTTTCTCTGTAAAATGAAAACAAAATATAACAGAATAATACATATAATTATAATAATATCTCTTATCTTATATTCCTTCACGTGCCGTTAAACGTCACATAGGGCTCGCAAAGAAGTTCGCCAATTTTTCCTGTCTTCGGCGAGCCTTTCAACCTCATCAAAGGATTTTATGCCTGTTAATTTGGCCTCTCTTAATAATGTCCTCTTCAGAGTTTCACGCGGTCTGCCTCTTTTTCTTCGGCCTGTTGTGTTCCACTTGATAGCTTGATTCTCTGATCATTTCTTCTCATTAAGTGACAAACATATGTCCATATCCTTTTCCTGATAACCCATGAGACTGGTTGTTGTTCAGTCATCTGTCTTATCTCTGCATTGTTCTTGAATTCGTTCCACATGATGCTGAGTATTTTCTTTAGGCATTTGTTTTCAAAAGAGTCTCATTTCTTTTCTATTTCTTTAGTTGTTTTCCAGCTTTCGTATGTATAAATGAAGGTGGATATTACATTCGAATTGAATAGTCTTAACTTGGTTTTTGTTCTTATAACTTTTGAATTCCATATGATCTCAAGATTCTTGAAGATTGATGCTGCTTTTGCAATTCTGATTCTAACTTCATTTCTAGTGTCACCATCCTGATCTATGTAGCTGCCAAGGTATGCACATTGATTGACTTCTTCAATAAGAGTATTGTCATCAGTAAAATCATGATCTTCTAGTTGTGTCCCATGTACACAGTCAATACCTGTGTTACCCGTGCAGCATTTGTATAATAATATATAACAAAATATAACAAAATATAATCCATGAAGTAACAACTAATGTACTAGTTGTAAGTTGAAGATGGGAAGTTCATGCAGACATTGATTTTTGTATTTTTAAATTACAAATAAAACACTTCAATGAAATGTCCACAAAGATTGTATATATCTAACAAAAATCAACAAAGACTCAATGACTTTGGCAGACACCCTTAATTATTATATATTAATGTATAAAGATCATATAATAAACTTGTACAAAGATGTCTGACCTTTTATATTACTTGTCAGCTGTTCTGATATGTTAGTCTGATCAGCTGGTCTACACAAGGGATCAGAATCTGTGTCCACAACAGTCATTCCTGAGTGATCACAACAGACTGTGTTGTGATACATATCACATTCACGTCCCTGATGTTCACATTTCTGACATGGTAAACATTTCACTTGGTCCGTCACTAAATCTCCCGGAGAGTCTATGAAGTACCCGGACTCACAGCCAATGATAGTTTGATGTGTGCTGTTACAGTCGTGAAGAATGGTTTGATGTGGTTTCAGGTCTGAGAGTGTCTGGCAGAGTCTGCAGGTCGTGTTGTCATGTTTGTCTTCTGTCATAAATGTTCCTGGAGGACACGGACTGCACTGACTGGTTTGTGGATGTAGAAAATATCCAGGGTCACAGAAAATTGGACGCTCCTGACAGACATAAATGCCGTACTCGTCCTTGACAGCGTCATAGTTCTGGCCTCCACAACAGACCGTGTCATAGTACTCCTGACATGCTAGAGTTGGGTACTCACACTCAAAACACTTCTCACACCTGTCTTGCTCACGCACGTTTCTGGCTCTCCTTCTATAGTATCCAGGTGTACACAAGATCTCAGCATCGTGAGTTCTGGTACATTCTGTGACGAGAATCTCCAAGTCCTGGTCCCGTATCTGTGTACAGTTGTAGCAGTTTCTGTGAGTGTGCCACGAGTCTGGCATGAAGTTGACACCATCAGTACAAGGTAGGCAGAAATCTAGGTCATTTCTTGCTGTGACCAGGTATGTACCTGGATGACACACGTGACGTGGATAAGCTGTATTTAGGTATACAATGAGGGCAGGTAGAAAACAAACTATCCATATCCCGGTCATGCAGGATGATACAATGTATGGTCTGCTGCTAGAGGTCACCTGTAAAGACACCATTTCAAATCTGTAAGAAGTTCCTGATAGTAAGTAAACAATTAGACAAGTGTTCTTTAGTTTTTAAGTAAATGTGATTACAGTTTGTTTATTTCATACTGGACTTAAATTATGTTTATTTTTTTCGTCTTCAGTTTAAATCTCTTGGACGTTGTATCTGAATATTTACTTGCTCAGTTTCTAGTTCATGTGTGTATTGTCATTTTTTGTAATTATCATTACATGACAGTTTTAGACAAAATTTATTTAGACCAATTATGGTTAACAATTTGTTATGAAGATGAAAGTGATGTGCAATGAATTTTACAATGCTATGATGAACGTTTTAGTGATAGCAAGTTCTAACATGTATTCTGTCCAAGTGACTCAAACATTGAGTTTTATAATGCCATGATGGAGGTTTTGGTGATAACAAGTTCTAACATGTGTTATGTCCAAGTGACTCACACAATGGGGTTATTGATCAGGGCAGGGACTGTTTGTCGCCAGAAGTTGTAGTCCAGGGCCGTAGCGACTCATAAAGTGACGCTCCTGTGTGGCTTTGCTAGTTAAAGTGGGAAGGTGTCCTTTGTTGTGATTACTAAGATTGGGATTAGAAGAGAAGGAGGGGTGGATTAGATAGCAGTTACTGATAGGAGTGGCTGATTATTTACCAAGGGAGATTACTCAGGTTGTGAGTTATCAAGAAGAGGAGAAAAACAAGAATGTGACAATACATTGTGACCTTGTTGTTACTACATTACATTATGACTGTGTTGTTATAACATTACATTGTGACTGTGTTATTAAAATATTGCTTTATGACTGTATTATTACACCATTACATTGTGAAGATGTTGTTAAAACATTACATTGTGACCTTGTTCTTACTACATTACAGTGTGACTTTGTTGGTACAACATTACATTGTGCCTGTGTTGTTACAACGTTATTTTGTGATTGTGCTGTTACAACATTACATTGTGACCGTGTTTTTATTATTTTACAGTGTGACTGTATCATTACAACACTGCATTGTGACTGTGTTGTTACAACGTTACTTTGTGACTGTGTTGTTACAACACTACATTGTCACTATGTTGTTACAACATTACATTGTGACTGCGTTGTTATGACATGCATTGTGGCTGTTGTTACAACATACATTGTGATTGTGATGATGCAACATGTATTGTGACTGTGATGGTGCAATATTACACTGTGACTGCTTTATTTACAACATACATCGTGACTGTGTTGTACCAACTTTACCTTTGTGACTGTGTTGTTACAACATTACCTTGTGACTGTGTTGTTACAACATACAATATGACTCTGTTTTTACTTCTGAGTAACTGACTGGACAAGTGTGCATTCTATTTTATTAGATAATGCCGGATGGGTGGTACAATAAGATCAAGGCTGAACAAATTAAGGCACACATCACACAATGGTAACGTTACTTACTTGGCATACGAGTCTGTGTAAAGATGTGCAAACATATTTCTTTTGTAAACGTTATATATTTAAATATTGCTTTGTTTCTACATTGCTAAATAATATACCTAAAGTCTGCTAGAAAAAACGTATAAACTTTGTACGTGTGTATATGTTCAAGAGATAGTATTTAACATAATAGCTCTATATATACCTACTTTCTCTGTTGTTCTTGTTTCTAATTCTCCAGTGAGAAGATTTAAATATAGCGAGACAGTTCTGCATTCAAAGAAAATGTGATCTTCTGTTTATTGAATGTTTATTTCACACAGTTTACATTTATTAAGTCTGTTGACTTTGTGGGTCATTCCTTGTGTAGTGGGTGTCATGTTGGAAAGTATTTTGTGAGTTACCTCCCTTGTCTTCGGTGTAATTTCTATCTTGTGTAGGTTGTGAAATGTCTGTGTGTAGTCAGTGATGAAATATTTGTGTCCTCTCTTTATTCTGCCAGGTAGTGGCGGGTCTTGTTCTCTGACCAGATGTTTGTAGGTGTCTGATGTTTTCATGTGTATTAATTGTCCATGTCAGTTACACTTTGTATACATTGTCTGTAGAGAGTGGCATGTCCAGTTACACTTTGTATACATTGTCTGTAGAGAGTGGCATGGTACCAAAGTGATGGCGATGTGCGTTGTTTAATTTACAAAGTTTTGTTAGTCTCAGCTCTATGTAGTAGTGGGCTAGTGTGTGTTGTTGTGGCTGTTGGATGATTTCCTCAAAATATTTAATCATGAGTGCCTGGATCTTTGTTTTTATGTCTTGTAGGGAGATGCCTCCTCTTTTCTTATCTTGTATCTATGTTTCCTGTTGGACGCTGTGTAAGGTTTGTCGGGAAATTCAGTCCCTAATCAGTGAATCTATTTCTTTAACTGACTCCTAGGGTACAGGGGAAGATGTTTGTTGAATATATATGTTGTGGGATGACACAGGTGTTTACTGTTGGTAGGGAACAGATGAGTGCTATGTAAATGAGTTATGTTTTGGCATAAGTGTTGACTGAAAGTAAGGGTAACATATTTGCTGTGTATATCAGTTGTGAGATGAGGCAGAAGTTGACATTAGGTAAATGTAAGATGTTTGCTGTGTACATCAGTTGTGGGATATCGCAGGTGTTGCCTTTAGGCAGGGGGACGCTGTTTGGTGTGTATAATAGTTATAGGATATTGCAGGTGATAAATGAAGTAAGGGAAAAGATGTTTGTTCTGTATATCAGTTGTGGGATGACGCAGATTTTGACTGTATTTAGGGGGAAGATGTTTGCTGTGTATATCAGTTGTGGGATGTTACAGGCGTTGACTTTAGGTAGGGGGAAGATGTGTGCCGTGTATATCAGTTGTGGAATGTTACAGATGTTGAATATAGGTAAGGGGAAGATGTTTGCTGCGTACTTCAGATGTGGCGTGACCCAGCTGTTGACTGTAGGTAGGGGGAAAATGTTTGCTGTGTATATCAGTTGTGGGATGACACGGTCAACACCTGCATCAAGCCACAACTTATACACACAACAAACATCTTCCACTTACTTACAGTCAACACCTGCATCAAGCCACAACTTATACACACAACAAACATCTTCCACTTACTTACAGTCAACACCTGCATCAAGCCACAACTTATAAACACAACAAACATCTTCCAGCTACTTACAATCAACTCCTGCATCAAGCCACAACTTACACACACAACAAACATACTCCACCTACTTACAGTCTACACCTGCATCATGCCACAACTTCTCCCTAAATGTAGTCAACACCTGTGTTATTCCAGAGCTGATATACATAACAAACATCTTGCCGCTATCTACAGTCAACACCTGTGTCATTAAACAGCTGATGTAAAAAACAAACACTTTCCCCTAAATATACCCTATGTAAATCAGTTATGAGATCACACAGGTTTTGACTGTAGGTAGAGGAAAGATGTGCGCTGTGTAAATCAGTTGTGGGATGACATAAGTGTTGACTGCACATAGGTTGAAGATGTTTGCTGTGTATACCAGATGTGGGATGACACATGTGTTGATTGTCGGTAGACGAAAGATATTTACTGTGTATATCAGTTGAGTGATGACACAGGTGTTGAATGTAGTTAGGGGAAAGATGTTTGATGTGTAGATAACTTGTGGTATGTGTTTCTGTATTAGTATGGGATGACACAGGTGTTGACTGTAGATATTTGAGGAGGCTGTTTGCTGTGTACACCTGACGTGGAATGTTGCAGATGTTGACTGTAGGTAGGAAAAAGGTCTTTGTCGCGTATACCGGTTGTAGCGTGATGTAGGTGTTGACCGTATGCAGGATGAAGATGTTTATTGTGTATATTAGTTGTGGGATGACGCACGTGTTAACTGTAGGTAGGAGGATATTGTGTATATCAATTTTATGATGACACAGGTGTTAAATGTGGGTAGGGGGATATTGTGTATATCAATTTTATTATGACACAGGTGTTAACTGTAGGTAGGGGGATATTGTGTATATCAATTTTATGATGACACAGGCGTTAAATGTAGGTAGGGGGATATTGTGTATATCAATTTTATGATGACACAGGTGTTAAATGTAGGTAGGGGGATATTGTGTATATCAATTTTATGATGACACAGGTGTTAACTGTACGTAGGGGGCAGTTTGTCTGTTGTGTATATCAATTGTGGCATGATGCAGGCGTTGGCTTAGGTAGTTGAGAGATATCTGTTGTGTATATCTCCTGTGGGATAATACAGGTGTTGACACTATGTAGTGGGAGATGTTTGCTATGTAAATTTGTTGTGAGATGTTACAGGTGTTGACTGTATGTAGTGGGAAGATATTTGCGGTGTATATCTTTTGCAGGATCATACAGATGTTGACTGTATGTAGTGGAAGATGTTTGCTCTGTATATCAGTTGTGGGATGACGCATATTTCGACTGCGACACTTCTAGCGAATATGGTGTTGTTTTATATTGTATATTTTGTTTGTTTTCTAACATGTTTTGTTTTTGTCGTCTTTGTTTGTGTATTTGTGTTGGTAAGTTTTGTGTTCTCTCTCTGATGGCTGTTCTTTAGTATGTCCCTGTATTCTTTGTGTGTTGGTAAGTTTTGTGTTCTCTCTCTGATGGCTGTTCTTTAGTATGTCCCTGTATTCTTTGTGTGTTGGTAAGTTTTGTGTTCTCTCTCTGATGGCTGTTCTTTAGTATGTCCCTGTATTCTTTGTGTGTTGGTAAGTTTTGTGTTCTCTCTCTGATGCTGTTCTTTAGTATGTCCCTGTATTCTTTGTGTGTTGGTAAGTTTTGTGTTCTCTCTCTGATGCTGTTCTTTAGTATGTCCCTGTATTCTTTGTGTGTTGGTAAGTTTTGTGTTCTCTCTCTGATGGCTGTTCTTTAGTATGTCCCAGTTTTCTATGAGGTTGGTTTTGGGCAGGTCTTGGGTGTATGAGCTGACACTTCTGTTATGTTGCCTACATAGTTCTGGTTGCCTGGCAGGCTGTTGTCGAACTTATAATGTGGGAAGTGTTTGTTTATGAGAAGTGTGGGAAGTGTTTGTTTATGAGAAGTGTGGGAAATGTTTGTTTATGAGAAGTGTGGGAAGTGTTTGTTTATGAGAAGTGTGGGAAGTGTTTGTTTATGAGAAGTGTGGGAAATGTTTGTTTATGAGAAATGTGGGAAGTGTTTTTTTATGAGAAGTGTGGGAAGTGTTTTTTTATGAGAAGTGTGGGTAGTGTTTTTTTATGAGAAGTGTGGGAGTTGTGTTTAGTGTCAACATAACAGAATTATGGTCTTTGTATTTTAATGTTGTGTCTGTGTGTTTTATGTTGTTTATTAGGACATTTTCTGGCACGTAATTTCTGTGTAGTCTGGCTCATCGTCCACTGTTTATGTTGATCATGTCCGCGTGTGTGGCTTCCCTGCCACTTGGGCATGTGTTTCTGTACGTGTGTACTAGTCCGTGTTCATCTATGATGTTGTGTATTATGTCTGTCTGTATGAGTTCTCCACTGTTTCTTCGGCTAAAGCGTTTGTCGACTGTTCCTTTTGACAGATCAAAGTCGTGCAGGCACAGTTAAAATCAGCGGGTGTAAAATTTTGTCTTCTGTGGATTGATGTCTGTGACTTTGTCGTTGAAACTATCCTGCTGACATGTCACAGCCGGAGAGTATATATTGACTAAAGTGTATTTGTTGAGGTTCGAGCTTTTGTATTTTATTTCCAATATTGCTATTATACCGTCAGTGTCTCTGTTGTGTCCTATAATTTGCCAGTCTTCTGATACTTGTACTATTGCCAGGACTTTTATGTATGCTGCCTAAACTAAACAGTGAGTGTTTTAGTCTTAAGCGTTATGTGATATGGTTATCCTGAGTGTCTGTGATGATATGTGTTTCCTGAATAAGGATAAAATCTAATGTTCAAATTTCCGGTTTAATTGTGTTCGGGACAACCCCATACATGCTCAGCCGCATGCCGTTGAAGAGAATGTTCGTTAATAGTTCATGTCAAATGTTGGTTTGCGGTGAGTTTTCTGCCGCACAGTTCGGATTTCCTGCCAGCACCTTTAACTTGTCCTAGCTCCAGCAATCTCTTCACAAGTACATTATACTTCCATTCCTGCTCTTCATTTTCCCGCAGTCTGTCCAATACAGCTTTAGCATTGTCCACCTTGTCCACTGTCAGTCTGTCAGTCACTATTGTGATTTTCTTTTTAATGTAGAAGTTAGATAAGTCATCTTGTTATTTATAAGTTGGGTTTTTACAGTTATGTACCTTAGATGTCTTAGCTAAAAGTTACAATTTCATTCCCTCTTTAAGTTGCAACGTGTACTTCTCGTGCTGGCCATGGAGCTTGTGCAAGTAAAGACTGGTTACATGTTCAGTTACGAAGAGAGAATTTGAGTCAGTCTGAGTTTCGTTTCGGTTAGAGAGAGTATTAGTTTGGTGTCGGTTAGAGATTCTTAGGTTTGTATTGGTTAGGGGCAGTTTAAAGTAGAATGTAGCTTAGTGTAGGGACTTAGACTGTGTTTTAGTTGTCGTCAGAAGTATTCTGTAGCATAGGACAGTAAGTCTAGAATGTGGTAGGATCGGGTGTCGTCAATAGACGCGGGGAATCATATTTTGTTGTCGTGCTGCAGTAACGTAATGTCGGGTTATTGGATTTGTCACTGTCTTTGTTTCAATTCATCGTCATCGCCATTATGCCATCATTTGCACCGATAAAACCATCATGATCTATACAGCTTCTATTTGTGTTAGCCGCTGAGTGAAAGCCGTTCCTTGGAGAGTTAGTCTGTCAGCGAATAGCAAGCAGAAACCAAAAAAAACACCACCAGACACCAAGCAGGTACTAAACAGACATCTACCAATAAACACCACCAGACTCCAAGCAAGCACTAAGCCGACATCTACCAACAAACACAATCAGACTCCAACCCGGCACTAAGCAGACATCTACTAAAAAACGCCATCAGACTCCAAGCCGGCACTAAGCAGACATCTACCAACAAACACCATCAGACTCCAAGCAGGCACTAAGCAGACATATACCAACAAACATATTCAGACTCCAAGCAGGCACTAAGCAGACATCTATAAACAAACACCATCAGACTCCAAGGAGGCACTAAGCCGACATCTAAAACGACGAAAGAGACGGACCTCGACTATTTAGAAAGAGTGAAGTCTCGGTACTCTATCGTGGTAATAATAAATAGTTCTATGTAGTCTTAGGTATAGTGGAAGTGGAAGTTCAAGTTTTGAAGCTCTGAAGTACTAGTGAAAGTAGTAGGCCTAAAATGATTAGTCATATTAAGTAGCAGGGATACATAAGTAGACAGGCAGACATAATGTATAGTGAATAGCTGACAATAGTCTACTACTATTTCTCCTTTAACGGCCACAAATCCTTGTTTAAGTTTGTTTGTCCAGCAAGTTTATCTGCCTCTTCACTCATATGTACTACCACATGTCTGTACAGTAAAGCCACGTTAGGCTTGTCACAGTTGATTGGCTTAATACAGTCCTTTAGAAGCAAATTCTTCTCAGTCTTATGAAGCATACTCATACGCATATTTCAAAGGCTCTAGATCCCTGTGCCACTAATCTTTTTGTCTGCACTGTACATATGTTTTGCCAAAGAGCAACGAACGACGATCAGATGTGATCTCTAGATACCTCATGAAATGTGTTCTCTTAATATCTTGCAGTCGGAGCTTCAGATCCTATAATTCTGGTATATAGGAGATGAGCACCAGAGGATGCTGGCTTTGTGTATCACCGCTTTGTTAAAGGTTATAAAAGATAAACCCTGATCTGTATCTATGTGATGGTTCAGTCCCAGTAGTGGGATTTTTTTCTGGTACACACAGTAAAAGACCACGGGGTTGACCCAGCCTCTAAAACTGGGTACCAGAGAAATCTGGGAAGGTAAAGCGGCCAGGCCGTGATACTGACCTCATCACACGTTCAGTTGCCGAAGGTCATGGAAATTACGGCCCTAACACCGTATTCTCTAATATGCCTTAATGGCATGGGCACAGGAGTTTTACCTTTTTATCTATATGCTAAGTGCACTACCTGACTAAGTTCTATGTGCTAGGTGCACTACCTGACTAAGTTCTATGTGTTTGGTGCACTATCTGACTAAGTTCTATGTGCTTGGTGCACTACCTGACTAAATTATATGTGCTAGGTGCACTACCTGACTGAGTTCTATGTGCTAGGTGGACTACCTGACTGAGTTCTATGTGCTAGGTGGACTACCTGACTGAGTTCTATGTGGTAGGTGGACTACCTGACTGAGTTTTCTTCTCATTCTTATAATATTAAAAGATAGAAGAGAAAGTTTATCAGCCATGTTGAGAGAAGAGGGAGAAAAACAATTTAAACTTGTAAGATCTAAACAATTTCTGAAATAAACCAAAGATAACATTTCTCTCCCCTGCTGCTGTGAGTCCTGATATGAAGAAATAAACCAAAAATAATATTTCTCTCCCCTGCTGCTGTGAGTCCTGATATGAAGAAATAAACCAAAAATAATATTTCTCTCCCTTGCTGCTGTGAGTCCTGATATGAAGAAATAAACCAAAAATAATATTTCTCTCCCTTGCTGCTGTGAGTCCTGATATGAAGAAATAAACCAAAAATAATATTTCTCTCCCTTGCTGCTGTGAGTCCTGATATGAAGAAATAAACCAAAAATAATATTTCTCTCCCTTGCTGCTGTGAGTCCTGATATGAAGAAATAAACCAAAAATAATATTTCTCTCCCCTGTTGCTGTGAGTCCTGATATGAAGAAATAAACCAAAAATAATATTTCTCTCCCTTGCTGCTGTGAGTCCTGATATGAAGAAATAAACCAAAAATAATATTTCTCTCCCCTGCTGCTGTGAGTCCTGATATGAAGAAATAAACCAAAAATAATATTTCTCTCCCTTGCTGCTGTGAGTCCTGATATGAAGAAATAAACCGCTGTATAACTAAAGTTCCTTGGTTAGGACAAGCAGACGAAGTGATGGACGTGGAGGAAAGTCTTGTTGATAGTTTGTTCTATGTTAGTTCTTGTTAGTTGAGGGGCCTCGTCATCTGAGGGGTCTTTTCGTGCATGCTGGGCCCAGGAGAAGGGTATCTTTGTCAGCTGTGTTTGTGAGACCATGTAGTCCTCCGAGAAAGAAGGAGACATTCTCCGTCTCTTCTGTATCTGGATGTTCCTACTCAAGTAGGTGGACGTTCTCACACGTCTGTATGTGGATGTTCCTACTCAAGTAGGTGGACGTTCTCAGACTTCTGTATGTGGATGTTCCTACTCAAGTAGGTGGACGTTCTCAGACTTCTGTATGTGGATGTTCCTACTCAAGTAGGTGGACGTTCTCACACGTCTGTATGTGGATGTTCCTACTCAAGTAGGTGGACGTTCTCACACGTCTGTATGTGGATGTTCCTACTCAAGTAGGTGGACGTTCTCAGACTTCTGTATGTGGATGTTTCTACTCAAATAGGTGGACGTTCTCAGACTTCTGTATGTGGATGTTCCTACTCAAATAGGTGGACGTTCTCAGACTTCTGTATGTGGATGTTCCTACTCAAGTAGGTGGACGTTCTCAGACTTCTGTATGTGGATGTTTCTACTCAAATAGGTGGACGTTCTCAGACTTCTGTATGTGGATGTTTCTACTCAAATAGGTGGACGTTCTCAGACTTCTGTATGTGGATGTTTCTACTCAAATAGGTGGACGTTCTCCGCCTCTTCTGTACGTTTGCTGCTCTGTGGTATTGTCTCTTGACGCTGGTTTCTTCTTTTCTTTGGGCATTTACTAGCCCGTGAGAGTGCTCGCCACATGTGAGGCAATGATGTCTTTCTACCTTGTAATGTAAATACTATTATTAGCTCCTTCGTGCTGCTAGAGTTGGATATAATCGTTACGTGTCACGACTTCACGTTGGGCCTGCATAGAAAAGTCCATTTATAGTGGTCTTTTTCCACTCTAGAGATTTCTGCCTCCTCATCGCCCGCCAAAAACAAGAGAAGGTCAAGAACACGACAAGTCAAGAACATGACAAGCCAAGAACACGACAAGGTCAAGAACACGAGAATACACGACAAGGTCAAGAACACGATAATTCAAGAACACGACAAGATCAAGAAAACGAGAAGTCAAGAACACGACAAAGTCAATAACTCGAGAATTCAAGAACATGACAAGGTCAAGAACACGACAAGGTCAAGAACACGAGAATTCAAGAGTATGACAAGGTCAATAACACGACAAGAACACGAGAATTCAAGAACATGACAAGGTCAAGAACACGAGAATTCAAGAGCATGACAAATTCAAGAACACGAGAATTTAAGAACATGAGAAGGTCAAGAACACGACAAGGTCAAGAACACGAGAATTCAAGAACATGGCAAGGTCAAGAACACGACAAGGTCAAGAACACGAGAATTCAAGAACTTGAGAAGTTCAAGAACACGAGAATTCAAGAACATGATAAGTTCAAGAACACGAGAATTCAAGAAAATGGCAAGGTTAAGAACACGACAAGGTCAAGAACACGAGAATTCAAGAACACAACATGTTCAAGAACACGACAAGGTAAGGACAACAACAAAGTCAAGAACACGAGATTTCAAGAACACGACAAGGTCAAGCACACGAGAATTCAAGAGCACGACAAGGTCAAGAAAACGATAATTCAAGAACACGACAAGGTCAAGAACACGACTAGGTAAAGAACAAGATACTGTCAAGAACACGAGAATTCAAGAACATGACAAGGTCAAGAACACGGCAAGGTCAAGAACACGAGAATCCAAGAAATGACAAGGTAAAGAACACGACAAGGTAAAGAACACGAGAATTCAAGAACACAACAAGGTCAAGAACACGACACGATCAAGAAGACGAGAATTCAAGAACACGACAAGGTCAGGAACACGAGAATTCAAGAACACGAGATTTCAAGAACATAACTAGGTCAAGCACACTAGAATTCAAGGACATGACAAGTTCAAGAACACGAAAATACAAGAACATGACAAGATCAAGCACACGAAAATTCAAGAACATGACAAGGTCAAGAAAAAGAGAATTCAAGAACACAAGAAGGTCAAGAACATGACAAGGCCAAGAACACGAGATTCACGAACACGACAAGGTCACGAACACGAGTATTCCAGAACACGACAACGTCAAGAACACGAGAATTCAAGAACACGACAAGGTCAAGAACACGAGAATTCAAGAACAAGATAAAGTCAAGAACACTACAAGGTCAAGAACACGAGAATTCAAGAACATGACAAGGTGAAGAACACGACAATACAAGAACATGGCAAGGTCAAGAACACGACAAGTTCATGAACAAGACAATTTCAAGAACACGAGGATTCAGGAACATTACAAGGTCAAGAACACGACAGGATCAAGAACACGAGAATTCGAGAACACGACAAGTTCAAGAACACGAGAATTCAAGAACACGACAAGGTCAAGAACACGAGAATTCAAGAACATAAGAAGGTCAAGAACACGAGAATTCAAGAACACGACAAAGTCAAGAACACGCTAATTCAAGAACTCAACAAGGTCAATAAAACAAGAATTCAAGAAGATGACAAGTTCAAAAACACGATAAGGTCAAGAACACGAGAATTCAAGAACATGACAAGGTCAAGAACACGACAAGGTCAAGAACACGAGAATTCAAGAACACAGCAAGGTCATGAACACGACAAGGTAAAGAACACGAGAATTCAAGAACATGACAATGTCATTAACACGACATGGTCAAGAACACGACAAGGTCAAGAACACGAGAATTCAAGAACCTGACAAGATCAAGAACACGACAAGGTCAATAACACGAGAAATCAAGAACACGACAAGGTCAAGAACACGAGAATTCAAGAACACGACAAGGTCAAGAACACGAGAGTTCAAGAACACGACAAAGTCAAGAAAACGAGAATTCAAGACACAACAAGGTCATGAACACCACAAGGTCAAGATCACGTGAATTCAAGAACATGGCAAGGTCAAGAACACGATAAAGTCAAGAACACGAGAATCCAAGAAAATGAAAAGGTAAAGAACACGACAAGGTCAAGAACACGAGTTTTCAAGAACACGACAAGGTCAAGAACACGAGATTTCAAGAACACGACAAGGACAAGAACACGAGATTTCAAGAACACGACAAGGTCAAGAACACGAGAATTCAGGAACAAGAGAAGGTCAAGAACACGACAAGGTTAAGAACACGAGAATACAAGAACATTGCAAGGCCAAGAACACGAGAATTCAAGAACAAGACAATGTCAAGAATACGACAAGGTCAAGAACACGAGAATTCAAGAACATGAAAAGGTCAAGAACATCAGAATTCAAGAACATGACAAGTTCAAGAAATCGAGAATTCAAGAACATTTCAAGGTCAAGAACACGAAAATTCAAGAAAATGACAAGGTCAAGAACACGACAAGGTCAAGAGCACGAGTATTCAAGAACATGACAATGTCAAGAACACGATAAGGTCAAGAGCACGAGTATTCAAGAACATGACAGTGTCAAGAACACGATAAGGTCAAGAACAAGACAAGGTCAAGAACACGAGAATTAAAGAACATGACAAGGTCAAGAACACGAGAATTCAACACCACGATAAGGTCAGGAACACGAGAATTCAAGAACACGACAATGTCAAGAAAACGAGAATTCAAGAACATGAGAAGGTCAAGAACACGAGAATTCAAGAAAACGACAAAGTCAAGAACACGAGAATTCAAGAACTCAACAAGGTCAAGAAAACGAGAATTCAAGAACATGACAAGTTCAAGAACACGACAAAGTTAAGAACACGAGAATTCAAGAACATGACAAGGTCAAGAACACGAGAATTCAAGAACATGACAATGTCAAGAACACGATAAGGTCAAGAGCACGAGTATTCAAGAACATGACAGTGTCAAGAACACGATAAGGTCAAGAACAAGACAAGGTCAAGAACACGAGAATTCAAGAACATGACAAGGTCAAGAACACGAGAATTCAACACCACGATAAGGTCAGGAACACGAGAATTCAAGAACACGACAAAGTCAGGAAAACGAGAATTCAAGAACATGAGAAGGTCAAGAACACGAGAATTCAAGAAAACGACAAAGTCAAGAACACGAGAATTCAAGAACTCAACAAGGTCAAGAAAACGAGAATTCAAGAACATGACAAGTTCAAGAACACGACAAAGTCAAGAACACGAGAATTCAAGAACATGACAAGGTCAAGAACACGAGAATTCAAGAACATGGCAAGGTCAAGAACACGACAAGGTCATGAACACGAGAATTCAAGAACACGACAAGGTCAACAATACGAAAATTCAAGAACACGACAAGGTCAAGAACACGAGAATTCAAGAACATGACAAGTTCAAAAACACGACAAAGTCAAGAACACGGGAATTCAAGAACACGACAATGTCAAGAACTTTAGAATTCAGGAACATGACAAGGTC
Organism: Achatina immaculata; assembly: GCA_009760885.1. NCBI lineage: Eukaryota > Metazoa > Mollusca > Gastropoda > Stylommatophora > Achatinidae > Lissachatina > Lissachatina immaculata. The sequence goes on from CM019698.1 coordinate 30,624,281, forward strand.
AAGAACACTACATGGCGTTTGGCCATTTGCATCTTCATCGTTGAGGTCAGCCAGTGCAGCGTGTCTTTGACGTGTTCCTTGTCCAGGTGTTAGATGAGGATTGTCAGTTTACCCCCCTTGGAGTCTGAATGTTTTGCCGGGTAGAGAATTGTAAAGGCTGATGTGGGCTGCCTGTCTCAGTGTGACCAACCACTTCCTTCTGTTTTCCTATCTGCTGAGAGTGGCCAGGCCGTTTGTCCCAAGTCCTACAGGTCTGGCTAAAATGCTATACATGTGTGAGTATGATAGTCTTGTGTCACTCTAACTGTAACCACCAGCCTACAGGTCTGGCTAAAATGCTATACATGTGTGAGTATGATAGTCTTGTGCCACTCTGACTGTAACCACCAGCCTACAGGTCTGGCTAAAATGCTATACATGTGTGAGTATGATAGTCTTGTGGCACTCTGACTGTAACCACCAGCCTACAGGTCTGACTAAAATGCTATACATGTGTGAGTATGATAGTCTTGTGCCACTCTGACTGTAACCACCAGCCTACAGGTCTGGCTAAAATGCTATACATGTGTGAGTATGATAGTCTTGTGCCACTCTGACTGTAACCACCAGCCTACAGGTCTGGCTAAAATGCTATACATGTATGAGTATGATAGTCTTGTGCCACTCTGACTGTAACCACCAGCCTACAGGTCTGGCTAAAATGCTATACATGTGTGAGTATGATAGTCTTGTGCCACTCTGACTGTAACGACCAGCGCACCATGGTGGTGGTGTGATAGTCTTGTGGCACTCTGACTGTAACGACCAGCGCACCATGGTGGTGGTGTGATAGTCTTGTGGCACTCTGACTGTAACCACCAGCCTACAGGTCTGGCTAAAATGCTATACATGTATGTGTATGATAGTCTTGTGGCAATCTGACTGTAACGACCAGCGCACCATGATGGGTGTACAGGCCGCCTTTCATGTCCTCCTCCTAGATGAAAGTAAATCTTCCACTTTCCATCGTGTTCTTTCTCGACGTCAATCAACTCAACTCGCCAGGTCTTTATCTCCTTACTTTAGAAATGATGACTTAAAGTTTCATCTTCTCTCCGTTATTGTCGGTTTTCTCTACTGCAGCTAAACTAGGCTCAGATTTATGACATTTCATTATTCTCTATATTGTTTTATTTTTCTGGAAAATCAGTTTTGAATAAATTTGTATCGTGTCTGCCATCTTGCACAATTCGCCAAGCTAATGTTGGTTGATATAACATTTGTCTTTATTATTTTGAAAGATCTGAGAGAGAAAGAAATAAAATGTTTATAATGATTAACTAATGTTTATAATGACTAATTAAGCAAGACATTAATGATGCTATGTAACAGAACGATTTTTTTCAGTTTGTTCCCCTGCATTATTAGTTAAAGTTACTTCCCCTTCCATTAAGTTGACTGAGCAATGATATGAACTACAAAATGATCACTTGTGGTGAATGTTTCACAAAGACAAGAATTGTTGGGAAGATTTGTAATGGTGATTTTTATCTTTTAGAGAAGTAGACTGTCTTACATCGTTAAAAGGTCTTGGTATAAATCAATTTATGATTGTTCAAATCATTGTGTGAATGTTCAAATCACTGTGTGAATGTTCAGATCGTTGTGTAAATGTTCACATCATTGTTTGAATGTTCATATCACTTTGTGAATGTTCACACCATTGTGTGAATGTTCACAAGTTGGAGACTAACATGTCTTTAGTGATTGTTTTAAAAATGTAGATAACATGGTGGACTACCTGACCACTGTTACTGCTGGCCGTGTTGCTTGTGTTCTATGTACTTCTGTGAACGATGTGGGCTTGGCTCTGGGAGTGTAGACACTGACTACTGTTATTGCTGGCAGTGTTGCTTGTGTTCTATGTACTTCTGTGAACTATGTGGTCTTGGCTCTGGGAGTGTAGACACTGTCTACTGTTACTGCTGGCAGTGTTGCTTGTGTTCTATGTACTTCTGTGAACGATGTGGGCTTGGCTCTGGGAGTGTAGACACTGACTACTGTTACTGCTGGCAGTGTTGCTTGTGTTCTATGTACTTCTGTGAACGATGTGGGCTTGGCTCGGGGCTTGTAGACCCTGACTGTAGCGTAATTGTCCACGTAGAGGGTAGAGGGCGGGGTTTAGTGTGTGACGTCATTTTTCTTGTATCAAAATCATTTTAGGCATGACCGGGCCACGTCGTGTCTTCCTTGTGCTTATGTTTATGTTGTAAATACCCGTGCCCACCTCATACGGTGTAGATTATGTAGTTGTGAATTTAGTTGTGATGTAGGGTTCGTGTTATTACGTGTAAAGATGTAACATATGTGTCTGATTTCGTTATGATTTCTCTGCATATTGAATTGGTAACATGCATGATTGTTCTGTGTGCTTTTCATGTAGACTGACCACATGTTTGCATCAATACAGATTATACTGATGTAGGTACTGGCAGTAATGACTGCGGAGACTGAAGTGTAAGGAGTGGAAAAATAAGCAAGCAGTGACCCGGTTTTGAATGGAAATTCTTCGAGTCCGGCGCTGACCAGGTATATAAGGCGAGAAGAGAAAAAAAAGGGGGATGAGTTGAGCACGTGGAAGTCCAGCGGCAGACGTGGACAAGGAGGGTCATTCGATAGATGGAGGCTGACGTGTATAGTTTAGTTGTGTGCATTTGTAATCAGGATTGAAATCATATTATTCAAGGAATCTTTTTTATGAATCAGTAACGCGTGTGGAAATATATAAATATATGAACTTCGTGCGCATAGGATTCGTTTGATTCGCATTGCCTTGTGGTTAAGAATTTTGTAAATACAAGGATCGTGATTTTAAGAAAAAAGGATGGTTGTTTCGTGTTCCTGTTATTTATACGTAAGGTGTGAACGTATGGGGTAGTCGTCCTTCCACCACTCAGTACGACGGCGGCAAGAAGAAATAAAAGACTGAACAATTAATTCACGTCAGTAAAATAAATATAAATAGAGTACACCAATAAATGATAAATACCACATGTGGTTGCCGTGACCGTAGGAATCCTCATTGCATATATATATATATATATATATATAATATATATATATATATGTTTGATATGTCAGCTGACCTGGTTACAAACCATTTGGATTAATACTGGAACATAGGAGGTCACCGTTTGCACTAACATCGCTGACAAGAGGCCAGTCAGGGTTCTGTGTTTAGCGAGTGTACAGGGGAAATTCAACCACGGAAAGGTCAAAGCTCAGCGCCCACGTGTGTGTTACGTCACATCGGGACAAAGGCTCCAACAAGTCTGTGCTTTGAAGAAAAGTTCCCGTATGAAGAAAACCCTACTGAAAGTTCCAGTTAGAGTGAAGCAGTCCTAGGCGGAAGAAATTTGTGTTAGTCGCGGAACGGGCAGGCTGGACAGTAAGTCAGTACGGAGAATCACGTATAGTGCTGCAGTGTGAACAAGCACACAGTGTAAAAAAAAAAAACGTTTTTTTTAAATCTCGGAAAATATTTCTACAACTAGTCAACCGATAATCTTCGTCAAAAGGCCAAGAACCATGGAGTCTGCAACAAATATCGAACCCAAACTAGAAGCTGACCCGGTCACCACAATGACCGAAGCCTTGAGACAATTAAAGCTAACCTTCGCCACTCAAGGTTTACCCTGCCACATTGATACCTACGATGGCGATCCACAGACATTCCAACAATGGATAGAACAAACAGAAAAATATGCGCTTGTACATAACCTACAGGATTCACAAAAGAAAAACATATTCCTTATTACAGCCAAGGGGAGTGTTTCAGACTTTGTCTCCAGGCGAATTCAAGAGAACTCAGACGAAACATATGCGGATTTTAAAAAAGAACTAGCTAAATGTTTCAGCAAAGGCATCGATCCTCGCGGAGCCTTGAGGCAAATAAGCAATTTGAAGCAACACAAAGAAAAGCCAATCCAAAACATGGCAGAAACAATGATTAAACTGGCAAAACAAGCCTTCGACAACAAGATACATGAACCGGCCACACAGCATTTGCTGGCAAATTTTTTTTATAGACGCTGTGTATGACAAAGCAATCAAAACAAAGTTAGTCAAGAAAGACCCCAGACATTAAACTCGGTAATCAATACAACTATCGAAATGGAGCAGTTCACAAAAAGACTAACATCCCACATGGCCATCAGGGAGAACCCATGCCCGACAACTGAACCAATGACTTCTTTTTTAGGCAACGACAGTGCTACACGAAGATAAGCTGCCTCGGAAAGCACGGCCACCGTGACCCAGGTCTCTTATCAGGACACACAAACAAACATAAGATCAAAACCATGTTTCAACTGCGGCATTCATGGGCACATAGCTCGCCAATGCAGATATGAACCTGCACCCGTATCAAACAGAAGTTCATGGAGGAGCACGCAGACCAACCATGAGTATACACCACTCAGATTCACCAGACCACCTGAGGACCGATACAGAACACCACGAGAATCTACACCAAAATACAGAGTCTACAACCAACAGAGAAGACGCTCGGAAAACTTCAACGGAGGTATGGTCAACGGTCCACTCTACCTCAACAAGTAGCAACGGGCCGTATCACAACACTTGAAAGCGGCACAAACGCAACTTCCACCATTCCCGTGCAGATAAACAACACCATCATCCACACACTCATCGACACTGGCAGCAAAGTCAGTCTGATCAGACAAAACGTATGGGAAACTATTCGATCAAACACGGTATTACTGCCCAGCGAAGGCAAACTCTGGACTGTCGATAATTAGGAATTACGGGCAAAAGGAATCGCATGGATAAACATATGCATAGGAGGACAAACTCATAAACAAATGTTTATAGTTGTAGACAGAATGTGCAGACCCGCAATACTAGGCAGAGACTTTCTATCACACACAACAGCAACAGTGGATTTCGGAAGCATGCAACTATCGATTGGAAATACCAAAGTACCTATGAAAAACGAATACGAGATTTGCTCAACGATCAGAGCTACTTGTGACGTCGCAATCAAACCACAGACAATAACCATCATACCAGCAAAATTGCAGAGACTTCTACCGGCATTTAAAGACACGGAGTTAATGATCATTATTCACCAGAACAGTGTATTACTTCACGAACCTTGTGCTGAAGCTATAGACAGTATCGTTAACCCTGATGAACAAGGAGAATTTCTCGTGACTATAGCCAACAACTCCAACAGGCATTTTAGAATAAAAAAAAAGGACAAATCATAGCAAAAGCAGAGTTCGGCCTCGACATAAATAATATGAATAAAGAACAAACACAGAACAACGCAAATACCACCAAATCTACTGATAGAATCCAACAACTGCTTACACAAATGCAGGTAAATCCAAAACACGAAGCAGCTATCAAAACGATAATAGACAAGAATCAAGACATTTTTGCAAATAACGACTTAGAATTGGGCAGAACTAATACCGTCCATCTGCACATAGACACTGGATCCAACCCACCAGCATACACGAAACCATACCCTACGCCACTCAAACACAGAGGCATTATAGAGAAAGCAATCAAGGATATGTTAGAGGCAAAGATCATAGAACGAGCACCACTGTCCAAGTGGAACTCACCGATAGTTATAGTAAGAAAAAAGGACGGAACACATCGCTTTTGCTGCGACTTTAGAGGACTAAACAAAATCACGACTCCCATCACATACCAGATGCCCAACGTAGAAGAAATTATGTCAGTACTCAACGGCGCAAAATACTTTACCACACTAGACGCTAAATCAGGATATTGGAGTATACCCCTAACAGATGACTCTAAAGTGAAGACCAGTTTTACGTCCAGTTTTGGAAAGTTTATGTTTACCAGAACTCCGTTTGGCGTCGCCAACGCTGCAGCAGCATTCATGGCATTAATGGATGAAGTACTGCACGGATTATCAGACCACGCCATAGCGTACATAGATGACATCCTGATTTTTACTAAGACGTCGATTCAGGACCACATCGAACACATACAATCTGTGTTTGACAGGCTAAGACAACATGACGTCAAGTTGAAAATGGCCAAGTGCAACTTCGCACTGAACAAAATCAGTTATTTAGGCTTTACCATGAGTAGCCAAGGCATTACACCAGATAAAGAGAAAGCAAAGGCAATGGCAGAGATAGCCACACCAAGGACAATAAAACACATACGAAGTTTTATAGGAACAATATCATACTACAGAAGGTTTATAGACAATTTTTGCCATAAGGCAGAGCCCTTAATCGCGCTCACAAGCCAATTCTCCTGGTCGCCTGAATGTCAAAGGGCATTCGACACATTAAAAAATGACCTGATGCGACAGACCATGCTCGCATTTCCAGATTTAAATAAACCGATGATACTTTACACAGACGCATCAGCAACAACAGTAAGCGCTGTGTTGCTACAAGACAACAACACAAGACAGAGAGAGGAAAACCTAAAACACATCTACTTTCTATCCCATAGACTAAGTGAGTCACAAAGCAAGTGGCACATCAACGAGAAGGAGGCATACGCCATAGTGTACGCGTTACAGAAACTCCACAAATATGTGTTACACAGCCAGTTAAGCATCCGAACAGACAGTATCGGACTTATAAACCTAATGAACGCCAAGCACAAGAACTTCAAAATACAAAGATGGAGTCACTTCATCCAAGCCTACACTGCAGACATTCGTCATATCCCAGGAGAGACGGAACCTCGCCGACCAGTTTTCTCGGCCAGGAACAGAACAGTGTAAGGACAACAATCACCAGACAGCAGAAACTATCAACAAACAGGATAACATGCTTGAAATAAACACCATCAACTCTTCATCCTTTTCTGCCAACTGATTTCCCCATGTACGATCCCTTCCCACAACCAAAACCAAAATCTGAAGTCTTACCAGTCCCCCCCCCCCCCCGAACAGTTACCCACCCCTCTCATCATGGCAGATGAGCAAGACCTGGACGAGGAGATACGGCAATTAAAATCAAATATGAAGCATAATCGATTACCAAGAAAAACCAGAGAAAAGTTCAGAATAGTGAATAACCTGCTATACAAAGTAGAAGAAGACGACGACGACTACAGGTTGAGAACCGTCACGCCCCAACATCTACAACAACAGGTGTTATCACAATACCACGATAATAACGGGCATATGGGGACGGAAAAAACGTTGAAAGCCATACAAATAGGATAATACTGGAAAAAACATGATACAGGACGTAAACCAGCACATAGAGCAGTGCCAAACGTGCAAAACAAGAAACTTGTTACCTCTAAAAAATCCGCTAGAAATAGCCGATACCTCACCGGCATGCAAGCTGAAATTAAGTATCGACTGTTCAGGACCTTATCCAGTCACCACATCAGGCAACAAGTACATCGTGCATGTAACATACGAATATTCCGCATGGACGGAGTGTTTTCCAACGCCAAACATCCAAAGTAAAACAGTAGCTGACTTGGTAATCGACAATATCGTCCCAAGACATGGAGTACCAATTACTATAGTCACAGACAACGGTCCCGAGTTTCGCGGAGAACAATTCCACACTATGGTGAAACGCTATAACATTCACCATATCTTCACAACACCATACCATCCTCAAGCCAACGGGACAAACGAGAGACAGCATCGCACACTGAATGATATTGTTGCCAAACTAGTAAACACGGAGGTCAGTAAATGGGACGAGTACTTGACACAGGCGGTGGCAGCGATGAATATGAACATTTCTAAACGAACAGGATACTCCCCATTTTTCCTCATGTACGGGAGACACCCCATTCTACCCCTGGACGCCATCCTGAGACTACGAACACACTGCTACAGTGAAAATGATTCTATAGAACACACGCTAATGAGACAACATAAGGCTTTTATACAAGTGATAAACCACATAAACAGAACCAAAGACGCACGAAAGCAAAAGTACGACGAACAAAGCACAACTGAGGACATTTCTATAGGCGATCCGGTATACTTATTAAACCATCATATGACATCAAAACACGACAGTAAATGGAAAACGGGATTCGTTGTTCTAAAAAAGGTATCTCCAGTATCTTTTATAATAAAGAACCAACTGACAGGAGAAATACAACGAGTCCACGCAAACCATTTGAGAAAGGCCAAACAAGATTGGAATATCCCTACAGACGACAGAAACAATCAGCGAAGACAGGCTACACTCAGTATAGCACCCAACAACGATGACGACACCGACGATGAGATAGTAGTAGACTCGTCGGAATCAGAGACCGAACCTGACAGTACGCAGGTAGAAATAATGGAGGAAGAAGTCGCATCTACCCCACAGGTAGCAGTAGACAGCGATGACAGTACCACTCGATCAAGTACATCCTTACTAGTACATGAAAACCAACCACCCGCCGAATCAGAAGACAGAGCTACAGAGCAGAGCGTCGAACAACGAGTAGCACCCTTGCCCACATTACACGACCAAATACAGTATATGAGAAATACTGCAAGGCACACAAAATTACAAAAAATAGGCCAGACCAACACACCAACAGGCTAACCGGAGGAAGACGACACGCAACTACAGCAACATGTGTGCTAGTCCCAAAAGAAGGACATAAAGACTTTGAGTTCAGGATACGTAGCTATGCTACAATGTAAATGTAAAATTTATTGTATTCCATACAAAAATTTTGTAAACAAAACCAGGGGGAGTATGTAAGGAGTGGAAAAATAAGCAAGCAGTGACCCGGTTTTGAATGGAAATCCCCAGGCCTTCGAGTCCGGCGCTGACCAGGTATATAAGACGTGAAGAGAAAAAAAGGGGAGAAGTTGAGCACGTGGAGGTCCAGCGGCAGACGTGGACAAGGAGGGTCATTCGATAGATGGAGGCTGACGTGTATAGTTTAGTTGTGTGCATTTGTAATCAGGATTGAGATCATATTATTCAAGGAACCTTTTTTTATGAATCAATAACGCGTGTGGAAATATATAAATATATGGACTTCATGCGCATAGGATTCGTTTGATTCGCATTGCCTTGTGGATCAGAATTTTGTAAATACAACGATCGTGATTTTAAGAAAAAAAAAGGATTGTTGTTTTGTGTTCCTGTTATTTATACGTAAGGTGTGAATGTATGGGGTAGTCAGCCTTCCACCACTCAGTACGACGGCGGCAAGAAGAAATAAAAGACTGAACAATTAATTCACGTCAGTAATGTAAATATAAATAGAGTACACCAATAAATGATAAATACCACAGAAGTACACATGCTCACATATTCCTGGTGGATGCCACATGTAGGGGCCAGAGAGCTGAGGTTTGATGTACATAGAGTACACAGTATTAATATTGGAGACCTGAGAAGTTTCATTATTATCTGATATTATGCTGGAAATATTTGGCATTTTCATTGAATTATTCATCAAATTGTTCTGCCTTTATTGATGAATAATATCTTGAAGTCATGTTGATTTGTCAATGCCAGTTTGTATGTGGTTGTTATGTGTCATTGTGAGATTAAAAGTGGTATATTATTGAATTTATACTTAATGATTTGTGTGTACGTCCTATGTATTGTTGTATTAATTAGAATGATTAAGCTGATTTATACAGAATTTGATTAGGCCAAGAAAGAAAGAACATGGGTTAGTGGTAAAATGGGTAAGTTAGATTGCCTTCTAGTACTGAAGTATGAGGAGTGATTGATAAGTGGCTTCTAGTACTGAAGTATGAGGAGTGATTGATAAGTGGCTTCTAGTACTGAAGTATGAGGGGTGATTGATAAGTGGCTTCTAGTACTGATGTATGAGAGGTGATTGATAAGTGGCTCCTACTACTGAAGTATGAGAGGTGGCTGATAAGTGGTTTCTACTACTGAAGTATGAGGGGTGATTGATAAGTGGCTTCTAGTACTGAGGTATGAGGAGTGACTGATAAGTGGCTTCTAGTATTGAGGTATGAGGAGTGATAGATAAGTGGCTTCTAGTTCTGATTATGAGGAGTGAATGATAAGTGGTTTCAAGTACTGAAGTATGAGGGGTGATTGATAAGTGGTTTCTACTACTGAAGTATGAGGGATGATTGATAAGTGGCTTCTAGTACTGAGGTATGAGGAGTGATTGATAAGTGGCTCTAGTATTGAAGTATGAGGAGTGAATGATAAGTGGGTTCTATTACTGAAGTATGAGGGGTGATTGATAAGTGGCTTCTAGTACTGAAGTATGAGGAGCGATTGATAAGTGGCTTCCAGTTCTGAAGTATGAGGGGTGATTGATAAGTTCTCGGCTTAAGGTACAACATATCATTTATGGACACCTTTTTTCGGTTATTTCTCAAAAAATCAAGTTTATACACTTAGTCTAGCGATACCGGAGCATACGGATCCATTCTTTGTAAAAGTCAGCATCTTGTGCCAGTAGAAACTGGTCTACAGCATGAATGACGTCATCATCTGAAGCAAATTTGCGACCACTGAGCTCCTTTTTTAGTTTGGTAAACAGGTAATAGTCCGAAGGGACCAAATCTGGGGAATAAGGAGGAAGTTCAAGAAGCTGGAAGCCGCATTCATGAATGGCAGCCATTGCCACTGCCGACTTGTGAACTGGAGCATTGTCTTGATGAAAGATGACTCCTCTCGTCAATTTCCCTCGACGCTTTTCCTTCAGTTTGACCCGCAGTTGCTTGACAAGATTAGTGTAATAGGCAGCTGTATCGTTCTGTCCTTTTGAGGATAGTCTACCAATAACACACCTTCTGAATCTCAAAAGAATGAAACCTTCACTTTGCCTGCAGACAGAACCACCCTTGCTTTCTAAGATCAAAAGCTAAACAGCTACCTTACAGGTGGTGCACAAGAGTGAGCTCTGTTTGACTGTTTGCACACAGAGATGTTATACTGATGTAGCATAGCCTTGTAAGTAATGATTATTATTATTAGTGATATGATCGTGAATATAGTTAAGAAGGTATTGGGGGCAGGATAGTAGATCAAACGGCGACAGAGAGGTGGATAGTTAGAGGGGCGAAGAGCGGATACTTGGTAATTCAAAGCCCTGATCAAAGGTAAACCGAGGAGACATGGCTACGCCGAGAGATCGTAAGTTAGTCCAGTACTAACAACGCAATGACTCGAAAACCACCCACGCACACCTGTAGTAGTCGGAAGGGAACAACAGACATCTGACACTGACTGAGGAAGTTAGGGCGACAAAGGATGACACAATGAACCGATGACCCGATGACCAATAGAAAAATTAGAGGCGTGGTCTATTGAACCGAACATACGAATATAAGGCGGGGAAGAGGGCTGAGGATTCAGATTCAGGTAGAGAGAGGTTCTTATGACTGTTTCAGCAAAGATCTTGCAAAATAATGGACTGAAAGAGAGAAAGAGAGATGCAAGAGAGAATAAAATTTAAATTAAAAATCCATGTCCATCTCATGAGTGGAAGAGAAGGCCTTTGCCAAACACAGATCATGTACATCACCAGAGAGTAAGATAATGATCGAAGAGAGAGAGAGAGAGAGAGAGAGAGAGAGAGAGAAAGGGAGAGAAAGAGTACACAAAAAAATCTCACAAATTAGGGAATTTTTATATAAAAAAAAAGATAGAGGAGGACCACAAGGTCCTAAACAAGTAGTCTAGTAGAAGAACAGAAAAGATAGAGAAGTAGCGTTAGACTGAACCAGTGTATTAAGAGGTTGTGCAGTAATTGTTACATTGAAACTTCGAGCACCGAGCTTTTGTATTAAAGTATGAAGTATTGAAAATTGTGAAGCTGAGAACGCTGCTTAAATACTGCATTTAGAATATGAGAGGTATGATATTGTGAGATTTTGAGATTATGTGCTACAAAGATGAATATAACGAAATGTATGCCAAGTAATGTTATCAATTATAAGTCAGGATAATGCTTGTCAAAATACACGATTTCTGTGAACTGTTTATGAGACCTGATCTATTGAAATGTTTGAGAAAGTTCGACGTGTGATGATTAAAAACAAACATCTTGAATAATATGATAGTACCAAGAACATCTTCTTGAACAATAAAAAAGACACTAAACTATAATAAACTGGTGCCCGTGCCTATTTCCGAAATTCAGGAGGATACGACCTGGCGTAAAAGCGGCCACATTGCGAAGTGTTACCCACTAGCGATCACGTGCTGATGGTTTAACCAAACGTTTTGTGATTTAGACAGACAGAGAACATTTGATCTTTCTAACAGTGGTAGTATCAAGAACTCAGAGTGGTGGTAATTAGAGAACATTAATGAGACATTCACGAGGAGCAACAACATCAGCGACGGAGGGACAGTATTTTCGGCCAGGAACAAGAGATAATTAAGTTAGGTATTTGATTGTTGTTGAAATTGCAGTGTATATTGGTCTGATTTATACTGCTGTGTTAGAATATTTTTTTACTAGAAATTATTGATTATTTCATTGAATATTTCATAGAGTGTGAATAATACAGAGATTTTTCAGAGAGAGTATTAGAGAAAATGACAGAAACACCGGAAATAGACATACTGAAATTGGAGGTCAGATATCTGAGGAGAGAAGTAGCTAGATTAGGTAGAGAGTTGAGGCAAGAAAGAAATATGAGAACATATTACAATGTTTATCCTAGAACAGACTTTAGACAGACACAGAACTCTTGTTATAGAAATGATAGAGTTGGAAGAAGACATATATATCATAACCAGGAACACTATACAGACGTGAGTTATAAAACCAGACAACCAGCCTACAACGACACGAGGTATAGAGACACCTACCAGCACAACTCTTTTAAAAGAAACGGCTGCAGATACACGCCACATACCACTGAAAGGTTTGATAAGAATATGAAGAAAGAAAGAATTTCAGTAGTGTGTACGACATCAGACACAGATAGACGAAATAACTATGAGACGAAGAGGAATAAAACTAGGGTAGAATTAGTCGAGGCTGGTAGCCAGACAGTTAAGGACAGAAAAGATACGTCAACAAACACAGTAACCATTGAAACAGATGAGATTAGCATAGGAACTGACAGCTTCATGTTAAAAGGCGTAGCTACTCAGTCAGGTTATATGAATAAAGATGAAGAAACAAATACGGTAGATGTAGTATTAAGAGATAGTTATACATGTATGTCAGAGACGAGGATTGATTTGAAAGAAGATCATGTAAGAGACTGCAACAATAGTCAGAGAATACTAGATAGTACAGAGGGCTCACTAGGTCATACAATAGGTGCTGTCATTGATATTAATATGACTGATGATAGGCTGACGTCAGATTATGATGATATTCCAAATGAAGATGAACTTAAAACATTTATGAAAGATATCCTAAATTATGCCAGTAGGTCACAATCACACAAGACGAAGAATGAAATAATTAATGACGTACGCGTGGGCTATCCCGCATTAGATAACAAACATGGACAGATATACATAGAGGATGCATTGAAGGATCTCATTGACCATGATCCGGCGTTAACCAGATGGTCACACATATGGAAACATCAACCTAATACTAGTTCACAGATACAGGCAGTAAGGAACCTAAATATAACTGAGCGACACAATAATAAACACATAAAGACAAAACCTAGTAAACGGCCAGTAGATAAGGTAGAGAAAATCAGAAAGACAACATCAAAAGGATTTATTGTTCTTGACAATGAAAAAGTAGATAGAACAATGGAGAAATTGTGGAATTCTAATACACCTCCTCAGCCCACATCAGAGATGTTTGTGTAGATTAATAACGTTCACCGTAAGGCAGATCTCACATACAATTATGATTTTATAGAAGAAAAATGTAAAGCAAAATATGGTGAGAGAGAAAATACAGTTTCAAATGATAACAAACTAGTAGGCAGCGTTCAAATAACGTCAAATAAAGGAAAGGAAAAAGATAGTAGTAAAGAAACAGTAGGATGGACTATAACAGCAGCAGAGATAAGGGCAGCATTAATAAAGTGTGGATGTGATGTAGACGCAGAACTTCAGATGATTAGGTCAAACAAACCGCGTAATTGCTATGAAACTCAGGTTAAGCAACAGTCAGATGAAACACCAAAGAATATTGCTAGTATCTGTAACAACAGTCAAGTGAAACAGCAAAGAGTATTGCTAGTATCTGTAACAACAGTCAGATGAAACACCAAAGATTATTGCTAGTATCTTTAACAACAGTCAGATGAAACACCAAAGATTATTGCTAGTATCTGTAACAACAGTCAGATGAAACACCAAAGATTATTGCTAGTATCTTTAACAACAGTCAGATGAAACACCAAAGATTATTGCTAGTATCTTTAACAACAGTCAGATGAAACACCAAAGAATATTGCTAGTATCAGTAGACCTCCCATCACTCGGGAGATCATCCTTGTAAATCCAAATATTCCAGGAAATGACAAACGTTTGCCACTAGAAGGTTTTGGTTATGATGAGGAGGGACATTTGTTTATCAGCATGGAATATCAAACTGTATTTCAAATCAGGATAAGACAGTTGTTAATGATGAATGGGTCTATGAGAAATTAACTAATTACGCTACAGGAAACAGAGAAAGTAAATACAGAGGTAAAGGAATGAGACGAAATAGAAGGCGCTAAAGATAAAATATTAATGACGTTATTTTAAGGTTCCAGTATCCTGAGTATACAGGTTCAAGATTATTAGAATACATACTGTGTTACAGATTCACCTAATGTTAAGGTTAAATAAATTGTTGGTGCTCATGATATACATCCATAATGGATTTGGCATTGATGATGTAATTTTTTTTTTGGTATTGTTACTATGGTATTGCCCTAAAACTATGAATGTCAAGGTTATACAAGGTATTAGTTAGGTATATATTTTTTCTCGATGATGATGATGATACTTATGATGATGATGATGATGATGATTTACATTTTTATACTTGGGTTTTGCCAGATTGTTTAGTGTAACCGAGAAGGTTGTGTTGCGATTATCAATACGAGGATAACCTCAGCACTAAAAATGCTTGGCATAGAGGGATGGAGACCCAAGAGCTATCATGATAGAGGAATACTTGGGGGGGGGGGGGTAAAATAATTGAAGTCAGTGGAACAAATTTCGTGAGAATACGATGGGAGTATTCTGGTTGTTCAGGAACCAGTACATCACATTTCATACTGAGTATGTATCAGGGAATGTGTATGAGATATCCTATGGTTGCCGCTGATGATGAGAAACGGGAGGTTTGTCGACTGAAACTTCATCATAAGGGCAATAAAGTGATTCGTTTTGAGGTTGGGCCTCAATTGTAATGACATTATTTTTGGTCATTTGAAAGAATGTATGCTTTTCTTTAGTGTGTACACTTTGATGCAGAATATGTATAATCTAAAGAAGAAGAATGAATTTATGTTTTATGGGCATGTGTAACAAGATGTAACTATTATTTTACATATTTTTCTATGATGGTTCAGAGTTATTGAGAGAATGTAACTACCATGTAATTGCTTAAAGCAGTCGATATAGCTGACAGTTAACATTGTGACTTAAACGAGGGGAGGTGACCGCAAAGTGAATTTTTTGGTACTGTGGTTCACATGGAAACATATTTTGATAGCTCATTACTTACAAGGCACTTTGCTAGTTTGTTTTTTATTTAGTCATAATGTTAACAATATGACTAAAACACGGGGAGGCATGTAGCATAGCCTTGTAAGCAATGATTATTATTATTATTATTATTATTATTATTAGTGATATGATCGTGAATATAGTTAAGAAGGTATTGGGGGCAGGATAGTAGATCAAACGGCGACAGAGAGGTGGATAGTTAGAGGGGCGAATACTTGGTAATTCGAAGCCCTGATCAAAGGTAAACCGAGGAGAACATGGTTACGCGAGAGATCATAAGTTAGTCCAGTACTAACAACGCAATGACTCGAAAACCACCCACGCACACCTGTAGTAGTCGGGAGGGAACAATAGACATCTGACACTGACTGAGGAAGTTAGGGCGACAAAGGATGACCCAATGACATAATGACCCGATGACCCAATGACCCGATGACGCAATGAACCGATGACCTAATGACAAATAGAACAATTGGAGGCGTGGTCTTTTGAACGGAACTTACGAATATAAGGCAGGGAAGAGGGCTGAGGATTCAGATTAGGATTCAGATTCAGGTAGAGAGAGGTTCTGATAGAGGAGGACCAAAAGGTCCTAAACAAGTAGTCTAGTAGAAGAACAGAAAAGATAGAGAAGTAGCGTTAGACTGAACCAGTGTATTAAGATGTTGTGCAGTAATTGTTACATTGAAACTTCGGGCACCGAGCTTTTGTATTAAAGTATGAAGTATTGAAAATTGTGAAGCTGAGAACGCTGATTAAATACTGCATTCAGAATATGAGAGGTATGATATTGTGATATTTTGAGATATGTGCTACAAAGATGAAAACAACGAAAAGTATTACAAATGATGTTATCCATTATATGTCTAGATCATATTTATCAAAATAAACGATATCGGTGAACTTTTCATAAGAATTGATCTCTATTGAAATGTTTGAGAAAGATGAACGTGTGATGTATCGAGGTGAGATATGATGATCAAAGAACATATTCTTCAATAATATAATAGAACACAAAGAAACTATATTAAACTGACAGTGACAGGAGATTGTCAAACGCTGATATGTAGAGAGATAGTGAAAGGAGATTGTCAAAAGTTGATATGTAGGAGAGTGAGAGAGAAAGACTGAATCAAATGTCATTTATTTTATTAGTGTTTCAATTGTCTTGTTTCTGATACATTAAGGTTGACCAACCATAGCTGACCAAGACCCATCCCAACTTTCAATTGCTACCCCCTCTAACTAGACTAGACTGGCTGATCAAGACTCCTCCCAACTTTCATTTGCTACCCCCTCTAACTAGACTAGACCGGCTGATCAAGACTACTCCCAACTTTCAATTGCTACCCCCTCTAACTAGACTAGACCGGCCGATCAAGATTACTCCCAACTTTCAGTTGCTACCCCCTCTAACTAGACTAGACTGGCTGACCAAGACCTCTCCCAACTTTCAATTGCTACCCCCTCTAACTAGACTAGACTGGCTGATCAAGACTACTCCCAACTTTCAATTGCTACCCCCTCTAACTAGACTAGACTGGCTGACCAAGACTACTCCCAACTTTCAATTGCTACCCCCTCTAACTAGAATAGACTGTCTGACCAAAACCACTGCCAACTTTCAGTTGCTACCCCCTCTAACTAGAATAGACTGGCTGACCAAGACCCCTCCCAACTTTCAATTGCTACCCCCTCTAACTAGACTAGACTGTCTGACCAAGACCCCTCCCAACTTTCATTTGCTACCCCCTCTAAATAGACTAGACTGGCTTACGAGGCAAGAATCGCCAAAGTACCGAAGGTAATGGAGCCCGCTAAAGAATTACTGCACATCCAACACTTTTAAAACTCTCTTCAGAGACTGAAAAAACAGCTGACTTAATCCGCACCCAAAGAGGAAGAAGAAGAAGAAGCTACATATTCAGGATGTGTTACTTCTTCAACATGAACGCCAGCTTAAGAAGGTACCTCACAAAGAGAAGAAGGCCGGACATTAAAACTAATGTGACAGAACAGAGAAGCCTGAGAGTGAATGTAAGGACCTGGTTGTCAGAACATATGACAGACAGTATGTATACTTTTACATCTGAACAGCTTCTTACATTTTAAACAACTTTCTTGCAGAGCATGGAGGATCTCTTGAAACATTCCTAAACTAGAACACGTGGTGGGAGATTTTGATATATTCTTACTACAAGAAACTAGAATGTGTGGTGGGAGACTTTGATATATTCTTACTACAAGAAACTAGAATATGTGATGAGAGACTTTGATATATTCTTACAACAAGAAAATAGAATATGTGGTGGGAGACATTGATGTATTCTTACTACAAGAAACTAACATAACAAGTATACACATTCTTGGACAGGCAACCTATATTAACTATAGTAACGATACACATCTCGAAATGGTCATATTAATAAGTACCAAAATCCCACACACTATCCTGGACGTAAGGGGATTAGAAAGTGAGGGATTCGAACTGCAGACAATAAGGCTAGAGATGGAAGAAACATCATGGCGTATCTTCAGTATATATATATATATATATATATATATATATATATATATATATATATATACTTCGGTAACAACTCAGTAAACAATGAGGAAAGATGGTCATTTCTCAAGGAACTAGAAGCAATAGGAAAACATGACTTACTAATATGTGTAGACTTTAATGTCCGTATTAATAGCTGGGCAATCTCACAAAAAATACACAAGACAAAGCTCTGGAAAACCTGCTAACAAAGATAAATCTAAGGATAATAAACAACAGAGAAATCACAAGACTGGCGAAACACGAGGGTGACATAGTTCTAACATGGACCTAAGATTGGCATCTCCCATTATAGCATGTGGAACCAAATAGCAAGATCTAACACAAAGCGACAACCTCCCACGCTCAATAAGAATTATATAAGGAAAAACAAAAGAAATAAGACCAAAACCCACCACGACTTCACATACAAAACAAGCAACAACAATAACAACAACAACAACAACAACAACAACAACAACATCAACATCAACAACGCCCTGGGAGAAGTAGTATATTCCCAAAGTCATCGCACACAACTTCCGGTTTTCATATTCCATTCTCCCTCACCCCACCTTCCACTCTCCACATTCCACCTTCCACTCTCCACATTCCACCTTCCACCCTCCACCTACCAACTCCGACCGTTCACCTCCGTGTCCACTTCCCACTATCTACCTCCCACCCTCTACCTCCCACCTTCAACCTCCCACCCTCTACCTCCCACCCTCTACCTCCCACCCTCCACCCATCACCTTCCGCCTTCCACGTTCCATTCCCTCCACATTAACGATCTACATTCCACCTTTCTCCTTTCACCTCCCACCCTCAACCTTGCACCCTCTACCTCCCACCCTCCATCTAACACCTCCCACCCTCCATCATCTACCTCCACCTTCGTCCATGGTGGTCAAAAGAATGGACAAGGTGTGTTTTAAAATATTCAGAACATCAAAGGAATGTAATAAAATCGGGAAAATGCGTGACCCAGCCATCAATATCAAAGTCATGTCTGAGAGAGACATGAAAGACGCATCACAAGCCTTCAGAAACTTAGCAGTCCAAGCCAAGAAACTGAGCTTGGAAGAATTCATCAACGAAATAGTAAAGGACAAATCTCTGTAAACATTCTGGGGGCTCCATAATAGCATGTCTAACAAACAGAAAAACGGTGACACTGGGTCCCTGACAGATGATACGGGCCAAGAACTAAACTCTGATACAGAGAGAAGCCAGAACTTTTCACAAGATATCTTCAACAAACTGACCAAACAAACTGGGAAGCCAGACAAACAACGTTGAAGATCATAGAAGGAACAATGTCCATAGAACAGCACACAGACATCATACTCGAAGAAGAGAGCACACAGACATCATACTAGAAGAAGAGAGCACACAGACATCATACTCGAAGAAGAGAGCACACAGACATCATACTCGAAGAAGAGAGCACACAGACATCATACTCGAAGAAGAGAGCACACACACATCATACTCGAAGAAGAGAGCACACAGACATCATACTCGAAGAAGAGAGCACACACACATCATACTCGAAGAAGAGAGCACACAGACATCATACTCGAAGAAGAGAGCACACACACATCATACTCGAAGAAGAGAGCACTCACACATCATACTCGAAGAAGAGAGCACACACACATCATACTCGAAGAAGAGAGCACACACACATCATACTCGAAGAAGAGAGCACACACACATCATACTCGAAGAAGAGAGCACACACACATCATACTCGAAGAAGAGAGCACTCACACATCATACTCGAAGAAGAGAGCACACACACATCATACTCGAAGAAGAGAGCACACACACATCATACTCGAAGAAGAGAGCACACAGACATCATACTCGAAGAAGAGAGCACACAGACATCATACTCGAAGAAGAGAGCACACACACATCATACTCGAAGAAGAGAGCACACACACATCATACTCGAAGAAGAGAGCACACACACATCATACTCGAAGAAGAGAGCACACAGACATCATACTCGAAGAAGAGAGCACACAGACATCATACTAGAAGAAGAGAGCACACACATATCATACTCGAAGAAGAGAGCACACTCACATCATACTCGAAGAAGAGAGCACATAGACATCATACTAGAAGAAGAGAGCACACACACATCATACTAGAAGAAGAGAGCACACAGACATCATACTCGAGAAGAGAGCACACACACATCATGCTAGAAGAAGAGAGCACACACACACATCATACTAGAAGAAGAGAGCACACACACATCATACTAGAAGAAGAGAGCACACAGACATCATACTAGAAGAAGAGAGCACACAGACATCATACTAGAAGAAGAGAGCACACACACATCATACTAGAAGAAGAGAGCATACACACATCATACTCAAAGAAGAGCTGAGACAAGCTCCGGGAACTGAAGGAGTAAGAAACAGCTGAAACAAGATTGGAAACAGAGATTAAAAATATAATCACATACTTCAATCACAGTATTAAAACGGAGATAATCCCAAAAGAATGGAACCATTTCGTAGCTCTTCCTAAAGCAAACAGGATTCAGAGAGAGCTATCAGGTCACCGAATCATCACACTCAAAAACATATGGAACAATTATAGAAAAAAAAATTATAGCCACAAAAACCTCACAAACACTTGAAAATAATGGCAAACTACCGAACATGTTGGGAAGATATCGACTATGAAGAAACATCACATGAACACAGCCATAATTGTATTTGAAGTATATGAGGGGTTCCACAAGAAAGATGAAACAATAATGATGACCCTTGACCTGTAGGATGTATACAAGCAAGTAAATAACACCATCCTACTTACACTAATGTTGGAACTAGAGGATGCGTACAACCGAGTGGATTAAACCACCTATTTACACTAATGTTGGAACCAGAAGATATGTAGAAGACAGTGGATTAAACCACCTACTTACACTAATGTTGGAACTAGAGGATACGTAGAAGACAGTGAATTAAACCACATACTTACACTAATGTTGGAACTAGAGGATAAGTAGAAGACAGTGAATTAAACCACATACTTACACTAATGTTGGAACTAGAGGATAAGTAGAAGACAGTGGATTAAACGACCTACTTACATTAATGTTGGAACCAGAGGATGCATACAAGCGACTGGATTAAACCACACTTCTTACTCTAATGCTGGAACTAGGCATCAACATGTGGTTTGTAAGATGCACAGGTACATCTCACTTAAGCAGAATTATGGCCATGAAATATATATCCTGGACATCTAACCAACTAAGATCTATCTAGGCCTCTTTCAATATTCCCACTCTTACCAGTATATACCAACATATACACAGAGAGACTAGCTCAGTTGAATCAAACAGGTCCTTGATGATCTTTAACCTTTGTGAACGATAGAGCAATATATACACAAGGTCGAGGTGGCCAAGAAGTAGCAAACATTGTACAAAAACAAGTGAACCTTGTCACGACCTGATGTAGAAATCACAACGGATCAGTCAACCCAACTGAAGCCAAACCATTATGATGCTAATTGGATAACTCAAATAAAGAAAAACTATTATTCTTCTATTTGGATAACTCAACTAAAAACAAAATAATATTCTCCTAGTTGGATAACTCAACTAAAGACAAAATATTATTTTCCTAGCTGGATAACTCAACTAAAGACAAACTATTATTGTACTCCTTGCATAGCTCAACTAAAGACAAACTATTATTGTACTCCTTGCATAGCTCAACTAAAGACAAACTATTATTGTACTCCTTGCATAGCTCAACTAAAGACAAACTATTATTGTACTCCTTGCATAGCTCAACTAAAGACAAACTATTATTGTACTCCTTGGATAATTCAACTAAAAAAAAACTATTATTTTCCTACTTTGATTACTCACCTAAGCGAAACGGATTTGTACTACTTGTATAATTCAGCTAAATCCAAAATATTATTGTCCTCCTTGGATAACTGAACTAAATAATAACTTTATTTATCGTACTTTGATAACTCACCTAATGCCAAATGGTTATTGTTCTCCTTGGATAACTCAACTAAAGACAAACTACTAGTGTCCTCTTGTATAATAACAAAAACAAACTATTACTATCCTCCTTGGAAAACTCAACTAAAGACAATCTATTATTGTCCTCCTTGGATAACTCAACTAAAGACAAACTATTATTGCCCTTTTTGATAACTCAAGTAAAGACAAACTTTTGTTGTCCTTTAAGTAGAACTCAACTAAAGACAAACTATTATGGTGATCCTTGAATATCCGAACATCAAAAGCAGAAACGCTATGTGTGCACTAGGAAAACAGCAACATAGGAAAGATGTGACACTCTAAAGTACTTGGTGATCATCTTTGACAGACGCCAATCTTTCCATCAACACGTGGACGAGACGGGATGATATCAAAAGTAAAGCAAGGTCTAGCAGCACTGAAAATAAAAGCAAACATGGGGCTATCACTTGTCTTGTCTTGCCGTATCTTGTCTTGTCTTGTCTTGTGCTATCTCCCTGTAACTCTGAGGTGAGGATCTTTGTTGCTGATGCTGTGAAGGGAGCAGACCATCGTATCGGCTTTGAAGAGAGTTTTGGCAGCTTGTTTTTTTAAGTCGCGGAGTGAATCAAAAAAGAGGCAGGATGTGTGCAGCACTTCTTTAGCAGACTCCACCAGCATGAGGACTATCACGATCCTTGCTCCGTTAGACAGGCTAGACCTTTTACTAGGGGTACCAGTGGAAAGGTGGGACAGGGCTTTGGTCACCTATGATTTGCTAACCCTATACTAACATGTCAGCTTGGGTCGTCGATTGCCAAATTGGACAGGATCTTGACCTCCTGGGCATATCACAATAAAATGAATTCTCTCGACAATGACAGCGTCTTGATCTTCTTGGCATATCACAACAAAAAACTACTCTGGGCAATAACAGTCTTGACCTTCAGGGCATATAACAAGAAAACAGTCTACTCTGGACAATGATAGCATCTTGACCTTCTGGGCATATCACAACAAAAAACTTTACTACGGACAATGATATCGTCTTGACCTTCTGGGCATATCACAACAAAAAACTCTTCTCTGGACAATGACAGTGTCTTCACCAGTTGGACATGTCACAACAAAAAAACTCAACTCTGGAGAATGACAGCGTCGTAACAACCTGGGCATATCACAACAAAAAAACTCTTCTCTGGACAATGACAGTGTCTTCACCAGTTGGACATGTCACAACAAAAAAACTCAACTCTGGAGAACGGCAGCGTCGTAACAACCTGGGCATATCACAACAAAAAAACTCTTCTCTGGACAATGACAGTGTCTTCACCAGTTGGACATGTCACAACAAAAAAACTCAACTCTGGAGAATGACAGCGTCTTAACAACCTGGCCATATCACAACAAAAAACTCTACTTTGGAGACAGCGTCTTAACAACCTGGCAATATCACAACAAAAAACTCTACTCTGGACAATGACAGCGTCTTCACCTCCTGGACATATCACAACAACAAAAAGCTCTACTCTGGACAGTGACAGCGTCTTCATCTCCTGGACATATCACAACAAAAAACTCTACTCTGGACAATGACAGCGTCTTCATCTCCTGGACATATCACAACAAAAAACTCTACTCTGGACAATGACAGCGTCTTCACCTCCTGGACATATCACAACAAAAAGCTCTACTCTGGACAATGACAGCGTCTTCATCTCCTGGACATATCACAACAAAAAGCTCTACTCTGGACAATGACAGCGTCTTCATCTCCTGGACATATCACAACAAAAAGCTCTACTCTGGACAATGACAGCGTCTTCACCTCCTGGACATATCACAACAAAAAACTCTACTCTGAACAATGACAGCGTCTTCATCTCCTGGACATATCACAACAAAAAGCTCTACTCTGGACAATGACAGCGTCTTCATCTCCTGGACATATCACAAACAAAAAGCTCTACTCTGGACAATGACAGCGTCTTCACCTCCTGGACATATCACAAACAAAAAGCTCTACTCTGGACAATGACAGCGTCTTCACCTCCTGGACATATCACAAACAAAAAGCTCTACTCTGGACAATGAAAGCACTGGTAACATCAAGGTTAGAATATGTCTTAGGCATGCTCACCTTATCAACAAACCAAACAACCGGGCTAGAAAGAATTCTAAATAAAACAATGAGAAGAGTGTTCAGATGTCCCAAGAGACCCACCGGTGGGTGCCATGCCACAAGTGTTGAACATACCCAGTATGAAAATTCAACATAAATGCGCCCAAGTTAAAGAGTCTATACGAATCAAGAGCATGAAAGACTCCCACTGAAGAAAGAGATTCAGACACACAAAGACATTCTGGTGAAAAGAGGTCAGTCACGGATGTCGGAGGCTGAAAAAACCATAGGGCAGATATGCAGTCCTGAGATAATCTCTATGGATGACATTTGTGTAGATGGCAGAACATATCCACAGCTTACCAAAGTCCACATATGGCTAGATCGAGAATGCCGAGTAAAATGAGAAATCAAAGATCAAATCATCAGACAGTCCAGCTCAGATGACCATGTAATACACACAGATGACCATGTAATACACACAGATGACCATGTAATACACACAGATGACCATGTAATACACACAGATGACCATGTAATACACACAGATGACCATGTAATACACACAGATGACCATGTAATACACACAGATGACCATGTAATACACACAGATGGATCGGTCACGGCCGGACAAAGAAGAGGATGGGAATTCGAGGTTTGTCGCAATGGACCCCTCAACGACACCGAACTTGAAGTCTTGAAGTTTAATTTCTGCAATGAAAATTCTTTTAGCGTTATCAATTATAAACCAGTGTATGAGCTTTTATAATGACCTAAACTGGATATGACCTTTACAGTTAAAATAAAAAAAAACGTCATATATTTACTGTTGTACTTACAGCAGCAAAGTTCAGTTCCTGCTACGATACAAGATCTTATATATAACCCGGCAAGGGGAAGTAAGTTAGTCTTAATATTACTGGTCTGTACTGAGTCAGAAGTCACGTGACTGCTTTTATTCAGATAATCATTACTTTCAAATTTCTCAACAGTGCATGAAAACATATGTTTTGGCTGACAACAGCTTTGTAAATACTTTTCAACAGTTCTTATGGGTTTTTCTCTCTTTAAAATCACTGAAGTGTTGAATTTTTTTACTGTGGTAGTTGGTGTGCATTCAGGTTTAACAGAGCTGAAAAGAAGTTTTCAAATGTTAAAAATAAATCAATAGAATCTTGTAAACAGAACTCATTTTGAGACCTAAAAGACGAGTTTCATGATAAATACTTTAAGTTCTCTCCCCTCATTACCTAAATGTTTCATGATAAATACTTTCAGTTCTCTCCCCTCCATCCAGACAACTTTCATATATATCAATATAACATTATTTTGTCATAGATTTCATTCTTTCCTTTTGAACTGAACGGCGTACAATCTTCTGAAAATAAAAGTGAAAGAAAAATGTATTCTCTGCTTTTTCTGATATTTACAAGAAACTAATTGAGCAATAAAGTAGACATCAATCACAGAGTCGGATCTTACAACTCTCCTGGGTGGGCTCACGATATTTTTCAGTTACTACGTCATCTTTCCGCCTCTGGTGCTCTTTCATAGAAAATAGTTATGACAGCTGCGATAAAACTAGTTCTAGTGATGAAAATAGATGAAGGCGTAAGGTTCTGTTTTACAAAGAGATGGAAAGAGTTGGTAGAAACAAGAAGGAAGGAAAGCAAGATGACCACATACAAATGAGACACATACAACAATCCAATATTTACGCAAAAGCCCTTTTCAATATTCACATACAGAAACAACAAATGTATTTCCGTCTTTCAAACCATGAAGAGGCCAAAAAGCAAAGTATTTTTCGTCTATTTTTTTTTTGGTGTTTCTATGTTGTATTGTTTCTCTATGTGATCCTTGAAAAAAGGCTTTTGCCGAAATATTGAATTATTGTATGTTCTTCAGTTGTCTGTGCTCATTTTGTTTTCCGTCATTCTTGTGTCTGTCCATTTTCCTCACTCTTTCCATCTCTTTCTTTCATACAAGTAGAGCACGGCCCGTCATGTAAGCTTTTCTTTTATTATTATATGTGTGCTCTATTATTAAGTGTATGCTGGGATTGATGTTAATAATCTTCTGATTTAGTGTGGTTGGTGTTTAACTTGGCGTATTCCAGTGCATTAGTTTCTCTTTTTCTAGTCTTTCTGATCTTCAGACTTAGTGTGGCAGGTATTTAACTTGGCGTTATCAAGTGTCTCTGTTTCATCTTTTTCTAGTCTTTCTATTCTTTTTTCTATTGGGTGTGTCAACTGGTGTTTGTGTTTATGTCCTTCCTCAGAGTAGCTATTTTCTCTCTCTCCCTCTCCCTCTCTCTCTATCTCTCATTCTCTATCTCCACTCCCTTCTTCCATTTCTCTTTTGTCTCTTCTGTCTCTAGAAAAGAAATTATACTTTTCTTTCTATACAGTATTTGGACTGCTCATCAAAGTTATTTATCATGTATACTACAGTGATATTAATAACTCTGAGCTAGGGGACACATCATGTCATATATCCTTTATATATGTCGATAATAATTCTGAGGTGGGGAAACATCGTTATCATATAATCATTATATAGGTGGGTAACAACTCTGTTCTGGGGAAAACATCATGTCATGTAACCATTATATATATATATCGGTAATAATTCTAAGCTAGGGAAAACATCATGTCATGTAACCATTATATATATATATCGGTAATAATTCTAAGCTAGGGAAAACATCATGTCATATAATCATTATATATGTTGATAATAACTGGGGAATACACCATGTCACATGACATATATATATATATACACACACACACATTTTAAAAAAAAATTAAATCTCCCCTCCTTCCTCACTATCTTCCCCCCAGTATATTTTGCCCGTGACATTCCAGCATCAAGGGGAAGGAGATTTCAGATCAACTGGAAAGCAAAGCAACCAACCTGGACAACCTACATATGGACAAATAAGACTTCATAACAGACATTATATTAACATTACAATAAGGGAAGCAAACAGATGTGTGAATGTAGCAGCTATCACTAAAGAGTATGAGAAAGATGCAGAGAGAAGGGCAGCGGCAGACAATCAGAACTTTGTGGAAAAGATGGAACTATGTACAGCCAATGTGCCCTTGGAAGCATCTCCCAACATACACTACGGACAACACTGAGGATAAAGTCTGAGCACATGTGGGAGTGTCCTGAGTGTAAGGAGGTCCATCTATAGGCCAGCACCAGAGCCAGGCCATTTTTTCTTTAAGTTCAGGCTCTTGATACACGAAACATAATATATATATATATATATATATATATATATATATATATATACATATATATATATTAATATTATTGTCAGTTGTATATCTTTCTTCAGTTCACGAGCTCTTAGTTCCAGCCGTCTAAGTGTATTTTTTATATAACAACATCTCTGTACCACGGGTTGGGATTGTTCATTCTGAGCCCACTTTCGACTTTAAAAAATATGCTGTATCAGTGCTTCATACTTGGTTTCTAATTTCTATCGGTCTACTATTTTTACTTTTCATTACAGTCTTGATTCATCTTATGAAATCTTCCAATTTGATATCCACATATCTAGTCTAGTTGTACATAATGAAAATTGAATTATGTAGAATGTAACATACAGCTAAAGACGAGGACTTTAGATTCAGATTTGACAATCACAGATACAGGTAATGTCGGGGACTTTACTTTCAGAGTTGGCAACCACAGATACAGGTAAAGACGGGAACTTTAGTTTCAAAGTTGGCAACCACAGATAAGGTAAAGTTGGGGACTTTAGTTTCAGAGGTGACCACCACAGATACAGGTAAAGTCGGGGACTTTAGTTTCAAAATTGGCAACCACAGATACATTTAAAGCCGGGGACTTTAGTTTCAGAGTTTGCAACCACAGATACAGGTAAAGACGGGGACTTTAGTTTCAGAGTTGACAACAACAGATACAGGTAATGTCGGGGACTTTACTTTCAAAGTTGACAACCACAGATACAGATAGAGACGGGAACTTTAGTTTCAAACTTCGCAACCACAGATACAGGTAAAGACGGGGACTTTAGTTTCAAAGTTGGCAACCACAGGTGCAGGTACAAGTTTACAACATCTGGGAAGAAATGAGGCTTGTACACAGCGAATTAGGGGAACAGAATATAAGATAAAATTATGTAACAAGAAGACTAATAAATAATCATCCAGTTATTGTGTTGTTTTGTTGTAGCTATGCAGCTGCGTGCTCACTAGAGTTAGAGTTTCTAACCTCAGTTATCTTGTTATGAGGTTTGTGTTTCTCACATCTAAATTGACTGTTAAAGTTCAAACACATTTTCCATCCTGAGCTACACAGATAGAATTTAAGTAGTCATTTAAAGTATATATGGATATATATGATGACGTGGCAGACAACTGCTCAACTGTTGTGAATGTATGTGAGAAGAAATTGTCTGTGACACTTATATGACTTGATAAATCACACATTCTACAATTACATGTTTCGAGAATTTCTGACGTATTCAGCATTTTTTAATGACCAAAATTCGGATGTAATTTTAACACTGACAATATTATTAGCGTGATGAGTTTTAGATCAGTGTTTGAGCTTTTCTAATCACCCAAATTTTATTCTGATCTGTTGAGTGAAAATGAACAAACGTATACTTACCGTTGTACTTACCGCAGCAAACTCCAGTTCCTGCTACGATACAAGATCTTATATATAACCCGGCAAGGGGAAGTAAGAAATCACGTGACTCCTTCCACTGAGAGTTTGTTCATCCCACAGATGGCGCTGGTAAAGTTTATTCTGTCCTTATTAGTTCAAGTGGAATGTCCTTGTCCATGTAGACATTTTGTCCAGAGTTCTTGAAAATGTAAGGATACATACATGTTTTAGACTAACATAAGCGATTGACATACTTTTTAACATTTCTTATAACTTTTCTCTCTTTAAAATCACTGAAGTATGGCATATCTTGACTGTGTTTGTTGGAAAGAATTCAGGCTTAATAGAACATTTTTAAAAGTTTTGAAATGTTAAAATAAATCAATACAATCTAGTAAACGGACATTATTTTGAGACTTGAATGACAAGTTTCATGATAAATACTTTCGGTTCTCTCCCCTCCATGCAGACAACTTTCATACACATCAACATAACATACTTTGGTCTTGTAGATTTCACTCTTTCCTTATCTTTAGAAACATCTGAACGGAGGATATTAGTACAATCTTTCGGGAATAAAAGTGAAAGAAAAATGTACTCTTTGCTCTTTCTGGTATTTACAAGAAACTAATTGAGCAATAAAGTAGACATCAATCCCAGAGTCGGATCTTACAAATTTCCTGGGTGGGCTCACGCTATTTTTCAGCTCCTGTCATCTTTCCGCCCCTGATTCTCTTTCTTTCTTAGAAAAGAGAAATGAAAATTGCGGTGAAACTGATACTAGTGATGAAAGACTATCGTGTCCCTGGGGCAGAAAGAATGATTCATCACTAAACCTAACCCTTCTCCAATCATTCGCAACGGTACATTAACGATGCTGGTTCGCCCACCGCAGTCGGTTCTGGCGATGCCGGTCCGTAAGAACAGAACTTCTGTAGGATCTTCTAGACCATACAGCAGTGTCGTGCAGCCGGTTCCTGATCGTTTGATCTGAAATCCGACGAGCTGTTGTCAGTGACTGGACTTTTGAGGACGCAGATGCAAATCTATTCCTGAGATGACGCAGCCGTATGAAGCGGTCTTCGGCAGAAGTTGTGACTATGTTTCTTCTACTACATGGCTGGTCTGTGAGTATGTGTCTTCTACTAGGTGGCTGGTCTGTGAGTATGTGTCTTCTACTACATGGCTGGTCTGTGAGTATGTGTCTTCTACTAGGTGGCTGGTCTGTGAGTATGTGTCTTCTACTACGTGGCTGGTGTGTAACTATGTGTCTTCTACTAGGTGGCTGGTGTGTAACTATGTGTCTTCTACTAGGTGGCTGGTCTGTAACTATGTGTCTTCTACTACATGGCTGGTCTGTGAGTATGTGTCTTCTACTAGGTGGCTGGTCTGTGAGTATGTGTCTTCTACTAGGTGGCTGGTCTGTGAGTATGTGTCTTCCACTAGGTGGCTGGTCTGTGAATATGTGTCTTCTACTAGGTGGCTGGTCTGTGAGTATGTGTCTTCCACTGCGCGGCCTGTCTGCAACTGAACCAGTTTCTTGAAATCATCGTGAAGTGCGACTAATGATGCATCCAACCACATTAAATTGTCTGACCACTACACTTTGTGACTGTCCAGTCTGTAAACACTTAATGATGATGAGTCGTTGATCTGTAGTGAGATGAGCCATACTTGCGCATTGAATTTCCAAATGAATTGATTCGAGGAGCGTCAATCTTTTATAGGCATTCAATAACATGGT
The DNA here is from genome assembly GCA_009760885.1 of Achatina immaculata. Lineage (NCBI taxonomy): Eukaryota > Metazoa > Mollusca > Gastropoda > Stylommatophora > Achatinidae > Lissachatina > Lissachatina immaculata. The sequence goes on from CM019698.1 coordinate 30,655,004, forward strand.
CAGTGAGTTTTGTGTTCAAGGGATTCTCGTGAACATGTCATGAGTTATTGTCAACAATGCTGTTTTGACTAGTGTCACTTTTCTGTGCTCATGAATCGTCTGGTGAGTACAATTCAGGTCAGCACGTGAGGTTGATGTCCAAGTGAACGTTTCAGGCAATTTGTTCTTGTCTGATCAGCAAATTTCGGTTTAAATCGCAACATTGAATTTGTTGAGTTTCTTTTTTTTAACAGTTCACACACAAACACACAAACACACACACACAAACACACACGCACAAACACACACACACCCATATATATATATATATATATATATATATATATATATATCACTCTTTTCATTCTCTCTCTCTCTTTATCTCTCTCTGGCTTCTTCTTCTATTTCTCTCTCCCGTACTTAGGCTCTTTTTATTTCTCTCTCTCTTTCTCTGGCCCCTTCTTCTATTTCTCTCTCTCTCTTTCTTTCTTTCTCTTGCTCCTTCTATTTCTCTCTTTTTCTCTGGCTCTTTCTTCCATTCTCTCTCTCTCTCTGATTCTCTGTCTCTTTCTTCTATTGCTCTCTTTTTCACTGGCTCCGTCTTCTATTTCACTTTCTTTCTGTGGCTCATTCTTCCATTTCTCTCTCTCTCACTAAGGGAACTTCTTCTGTTTCTTTCTCTCTCTCTCTTTCTCTCTCTCTCTCTCTGTCTGGGCCCTTCTTCCATTTCTCTCTTTCTCTCTCTCTCTCTCTCTCTGCATTTTTTCATTTCTCTCTAACTCTTTGGCACCTTCTTCCACTTCTCTCTTTTCTCTCCTTTCTTCCGGCCCTTTCTTTCATTTCTCTCTTTTCTCTCTCTCTCTTTCTGTCTGTCTGTCTCTCTATCTCTCTGTACTCCTTTCTTCGATTTCTCTTTTTTCTATTCTCTCTCTAGATGAACAATTATACTTTTCTTGTTATACTCTGTTTGGACTGTTCATCAAAGTTTTTTTATCACGTCTCACTGACTAATGTTAATAACTACTTCTTGTATGTTAACTATTTTGTTTTGAGAGTTCTCCAATAGAAACCCTCATAAGTCTAGATTCGGATTAGGGGTCTTTGCTTCACTTGTGTGTCTTCGGACACTTAACAAAACAGCTGAGTAACACATAAATGCCTTTGAATGTAAATGCTACAGAAGAGTTCTCCAAATATCGTGGACACAAAAAAGAACAAATATATCTATACTACAAGAGCTTAATATTGAAGAAGGCTGACTAGTAAAGAGGATTAAAGAGAGAAAACTTAAATATTTTGGACACATTAAACGTCATGATAATCTAGAGAAGACAGTCTTGGAAGGATACATAATGGTAAGAAGACAAAGAGGAAGACCAAAACGAAGATGGCTGCAAGACATCGTTACCGATCTGCAAATGGATGCAGCAACAGCAACAGGCCATCTTGCTCACAACCGAGAGGCCTACAGGAGTGCTGTTTGGGAGGCAAAGTTCCGCAAGGGACATGCAAATGAATGAATGAATGCTTCAGTAGATGTAGAACAGCGGTTCTAGCGCAGCCCGCCTACGCTATATAGCACTGAGAGTTTTTTTTTTTGGAATGTTTGAGCCTCCCAGCCACCTTTCCTCTGACATTAGTGAACCCCACTATGTTGCTGGCTCCACAACCGCTCCGACTACACCGGCCCACACAAAGTCCCAGCCTGTATCATTCCGGAAATTCCCCCGGCTACATAGAGCTATGGAAGCATATTCGCTGGAGAACGTCCGTCATGCTGGGTTCTTCCTTTTAGAGGTATATGTATGTGGTAGATAAGAGCCACAATATGACTAAAGATATGTGTCAGTGGCTCACACTGAACTCAGTGGAGCTCTGCGATCGGTCGTGTAGGAAGCAGTACTATGGTATCCATCTCCAGCCACTTCGGAAAGGAGGAGGCACAAAACCATGTAAAGTCTGGGGGAGGGGTGCCACGAACTATCTGTCTTTATGTCAGGCTTGTGGATATGATCAGCTGAAAGCTGTTAATAGGTATTATCAAAAGGTAAAGTCTTTCAGAGAGGAGGTTAAGCGACTGAGCGCAATAGAGTCTGTCTAATGACAAAGACTTGTCCCAGATACGGCCTAGCTCAGTGCGACCCACTGTACGGAGGGGGCGTTCCCAGAGCGAGTTCCAGAATTATTGTGCACCCCTGGGGAGGTTTTCCTAGTGTCTCTCTGTCTACCTGAAATGTAGTAGTAGCCCCCAGTCTTTCATCTTTATCCTTATTATTTGTCCCTCCAGCCTCATAGAAGACAACCCCACCACCATGTTTAGTAAGGTGGACATAATCCTCACCAGCATGTTTAGTAAGGTGGACATAATCAGTACCAGCATGTTTAGTAAGGTGGACATAATCAGTACCAGCGTGTGTGTACGTACACACCATTCTGCCCTCTTTGAGAAGCCTTGTGATTGTCTGGTCCCAGTCTCGCGCCAGACCTTCGTGAGGATTGACAACTTCTCCGGCTTCAACTTTCGAAGTTTTCCCCTCCAGGTGCAAATTAGGTAATCGGAATCGGAGACATAACTCCCAGTCGGGTTCCTCTACGGATTTGGTTTCTATTGGAGCTCTCCGGTCCCACCCATCTCGAGCAAACTTAAGCCCGTATAGACCTGGCGTAGCAGGATCAGAAAACCCTCGGGTATCACATAGGTCGGCTAGAGAGGCGGCCCAAACTCACACTCGCGGTCGATGCTTCCCAGGTCCTTCAATGTCTGACATATTGGGCTGCTATCGCACGCGCTGTCTAACCTCCAAAAGCCAGCTCAGATACGCCATCTTAACGGGTTTACCATCCGTGTAGGTAACAGAGATTCGTATATGAGAGAGCGTCCCGTGTGTAAGGCGCTTCCAGTGTAGTACAGGGAAAGTTTCCGCACGGCCCGAATGGCAATCCTTCGTTTTCAAGGGGATTACGCGAAGGATCCTTGACGGAAGGCCGTTGTGCTGATTGCCCAACGTGGAAAGGCCCTCAGGATGGACAAGGATATCTCTGATATTGTTTAACTGGCGAGGGTTCTCCCCTGTAGCAACCCCACCTATCGCAGGTAGAACGAGATTGATAAAGCCTAATATGTTTCCTACTCCTTCAAGATCAAAAGCTTCCTCCAAGCCGTGAATCCACACTTGACCAGTAGCTCGTTTGATACTCAGCTTAAGCTTCAGAGGTTCCAAAACCTGTTCAATTAGCGTGCACACGTCCTACCATCCGTCCGGGATGATGAGTCTTTTCCCCTTGTAGTGAAACCAATGGTTGTCGAACTTAGCTCCAATGTTGATCCAAGCCGGGTACCAGAGATCTCCAAGTCCCCGTCTCTGTTGTCGATAACCCCTCTTGAAGATTCGTGAGTGAGATAAACATCGATGACCCAACAAGCTTACGCCTTCAACAAGGATGCCGTGTATAAAAGCTGGTGCCTTTTACAAGGCTATGACGCCTGCAAAAGTTGCTATCTCCCAGCCCGTGGAAATAGTCGTCTCCGGGGCTAGTAAATTCACGGCACGAGTCCCAGACACCTTTTCAAAATATAAGCTGCCAAACCTGTCTAGCAACCATGGAGCTCCAGGCCTATGGGCTTTTATCAAAACCAGGTCAATTTCTCCGTCTGGTGTGCCACAACTGGGTGCGGCCCTCCTCCGATCGATTTATCTACTTCACGTCTACTACCAGGGGCGTAGAATCCTGGCTGAGCTCCAGGCAGCTCTTATACAAGCCACATCTTGGAATGCATATGAGAACACATATGACCGCAAGGCTTATGAGAGCATATGCCGCGAGTTTGTGGTCGACCCGATTACCGGTTGGAAGCTGAAGGAACTACCCAACTACGGCCTGGGAAAGGTATACACGAACGGTCATCCCATCCGGGATGGGTGATACTATCCAGATTTCACGTGGGGACGGCGTGGATCAACGTCACCCACGAACCATGGCACCGTCTGGGTGGCTGAAAGAGTCATTCACCGAGGGCACATCTTCACAGACGATGCAGGCAGACTACATAGCGCAGGATGATAGAGACGCTGCAGGCAGACAACATAGCGCAGGATGATAGAGACGCTGCAGGCAGACAACATAGCGCAGGATGATAGAGACGCTGCAGGCAGACAACATAGCGCAGGATGATAGAGACGCTGCAGGCAGACAACATAGCGCAGGGTGATAGAGACGCTGCAGGCAGAATACATAGGGCTGGTGTGGTATGGATAAAACACAGCATTCGGAGCTATGTCTATGCCATTCTGGGGGAACAAGTTCAAACGAGAAGGCGCATACTAGGGAGTGGGACCGCTTTTGACCTCAGAAAGAGTTTTTGGTTCTCCTCCAGGAGTCCATCGAATCCCCGGTGGGAATACCTTCATGGATTCAGCGCTACCAAGACATATTACAGAGGGCTGGTTCCAAGCTGGAATGTGTCATCTGGAGTGGTCTGTATCTATCTCCCAGCAATATGCAGCTTAACATTGGCCAGATGCAGGGCTACAGCAACGAGATTGTCATCGCCACCCCAGACATGCCTCTCTGTTCCACCGTCCATGTGAACGTGGCGCCTGTGCCACCCCAGACATGCCTCTCTGTTCTACCGTCCATGTGAACGCTGCGCCTGTACCCCCCCCCCCCCCCGAGCTAACAAACCGAAAACTAACGGCTCAGGCCCCGCCTACTGTCCCTGAGATGCCGGTCGCGACCACACCAGGCGCAGACATGGCAGCCGTAGGCAAGCACCAGGATGAGAAAGCTTCTCTAGTCATCGCCCTGGTTGCTGTAGGGTTAGTCTTTCTTTGATGGCGAGATAGCTGGCTTCATAGTCATGTAGTCGCGTGCGGTAAGCTAGACCATTCCAACGATAGCAACCACAAGGGCCCAGAGGTTTTCTGCGAGCCATTCCACAGCTTTCTGGGCTGTGGCGAGGAGCCAACTCACAATAGAGCCTATGATGTCAGGGAGTGCGGCAGCAGCTTTTCCCGCGAGCTTTTCAAGGAGGAGTCCGAGGTCCTGCAGACGCTTCTTAATACCCCTCTTATCTGTCGGGGGCGGAGGAGGGGGTGTAGGAGTGCTGCTGTCTCCGCCTGTGATAGCGAGGGTCAAGGTGCTGATAATGAAACCGAGCGCTGTGATGATGGAAGCCATTGTGATGCTCTGGTCTCGAAACAGAGTCCGCAACTTCTCTAGCAAATCCTTGTCTCCATCTAGGAGCTGTGAGAGGCTATCACGGAGTCGGGCGGCCTGGTTTTTCTCGCCAGCTTCTAGCCCAGACAACTTAGCCCCCAACTCTGCCGCCTGCTTATCCCTCTTGGCACCGAGCTCCAGCCTTTCAGCCTGTAGGGCTTTATTCTTGTCCTCTTGTACCCGGCGCGCACCATCATTAGGAGCATTCTGTGCCTTTTCCCGCCGACGCTCGATTTATTTCTCCCGTAATCTTGGCCACTTTGCTGCTATACTCACTGTCCACCGAGTTAACCTGAGCTGCAATGCTCACTTTCATCCCAGAAATAAGGTGCATATCCCCGAGAGTGCCTCTAAGCTCCCTAACCACCTGGCTGTAGCCCCGTTTCTCCAGTTCTTCCAAGGTTACTTGGTCTGCCATGAGGGATTCTATACCCCCCTTAGCAGCTTCGCGTATCTTGGCGGACGATGTAGCAGATAGCTCACCTTGAATGCCCAACTTTCGGAGAAGGGGCTTTGATCTGAGAGTTGATGGCAACAGAGGCTTCCCGTCACGTTCGTTTGTGATCCTCACACCGTTCATGTACAGGTGACCACCTTTTAGCTCAAAGACCTTGTAAGACGGTTTTTCGCCCTCCAGCCCAATCCCTATTTTTCCAGATTGTTATAGTAGCAATCTACAGCTTCTCCTAATCTAATGTCATGGCGCTGCCTGGTGTAGAATGCTTCATCTGTTTCCTCCGGCCCTTGTATAAGCTCAGCATCAGGCACCGCATCAACATCTGTGACCATGACCCGCCCAGCATGTCTCCCAGCTCCGTCGACACCCAAGTCTCTCCCAGCTCCGTCGACACCCAAGTCTCTCCCAGCTCCGTCAACACCCAGGTCTCTCCCAGCTCCGTCGACACCCAAGTCTCTCCCAGCTCCGTCGACACCCAAGTCTCTCCCAGCTCCGTCGACACCCAAGTCTCTCCCAGCTCCGTCGACACCCAAGTCTCTCCCAGCTCCGTCGACACCCAAGTCTCTCCCATCTCCGTCGGCACCCAAATCTCTCCCAGCTCCGTCGACACCCAAGTCTCTCCCAGCTCCGTCGACACCCAAGTCGGTCATCTCAAACACATCCCCCTTAAAATGTGCCATCGAATTAGAGCGTTGGTCCTAAAGCTCTAGCACCATGTCTGCAGGCGCTTATGGTCGCAAGCTCAGTCCCCACCGACGCCTCCGAGAGCCATGGGGGGTCGAAGGAGAGTGAAAATCAGTCAGCATTCCTAACTCCCCTCTGATGACAGCTAAGCCGAGGACGTCGAGTTCCGATCCCCAGTTTAGACAAGGATAAAGTCCTCGTTCCGGGCTCGGCTTCCGCATCGTTCTACGCTCTACTGACGCCAACAGGACCGCCGGGCAAAACCTGGGCCGAGCAATTATACGTAAGCTCGAGGTTCGTTTCCTCACACACGATGTCCTCTCGTTGAAGCACAGTGATGTCTTCTACTGCTACCTAGATTTGTGGAAGCCCCCCAAGAGCGGGAGAATGGTGCTGCTCAGGGCACTGACACAAGCCGAGGCCGAAACGATGCCCGAGTTGGCGATGGTGCGGCAAATGTGGTGTCAGACATCGAGGGAGACAGCGCCGTCGCTGCTGCGTAAGGGAAGAGTTTTGTTGTGTCTCTCGACTTCGAGTTTTTAGAAACGCATCCTCCATACCACCAGGCGCTAATGCAGACCGACTGGAGTTTATACTCACTTTCAACGTTGCCCAGCGTGTCCTGCTCGCAGATGATATAAACTCAAGCTACAAAATTGAGGATATATCTGTGGACTATGACCAGTTCACCCACGCCGGTTGGCCAAAGACATTCGTGATAGATACGCCCGTGGTATGGTCATCTATTATGACAGAATCACATTTCTCCAAGCAGGGTCTTGACTTCCTGGTCTTATCACAACGAAAAGCTCTACTCTGGACAATAACAGGGTCTTGACCTACTGGGCTTATCACAACAAAAATCTATAATCTAGACAATGACAGAGTCTTGACTTCCTGGACATATAACAAAGAAAAACTCTACTCTGGACAATGACAATTCCTAGACATATAACAACAACAACGAGCTCTTAGTTCCGGCCGTCTATTTGTATGTTTGATATCATAACATATCTGTACCACGTGTTGGCAATGTTCATTCTGAGCCCTCTTTCGACTAAAAAAAAACATGCATTATCTGTGCTTCATACTTGTTTCCTAATTTCTGTCGGCTACACATCTTACCGTTCATTACAGCCTTGATTCATCGTATCAACTCTTTCAGTTTGATATCCACATATATTGTTAAGTTGTACATAATGAAAATTGAATTATGTAGAATGTGGTTATACAGGTAAAGACGAGGACGTAGTTTCAGAGTTGACAACCACAGATACAGGTAAAGACAGGGACACAGCAAAGTATCGAAACAGAATATAAAATAAAATTAGCGAAGAAGAAAACTAATATATAGTCATCCAATTATTGCGTTCTTTTGTTGTAGCGAGGTAGTTGCGTGCCCAACTAGAGTTAGAGTTTCTAACCTCAATTGTCTTATTATAATGTTTGTGTTTCTCACATCTAAATTTACTGTTAAAGTTCAAAGACATTTTCCATCCCGAGCTACACAGATAGAATTTAAGTATCCTGTTGTGAAAGTATGTGAGAAGAAAATGTCTGTGACATTTATATGACCTGATAAATCACACATTCTACAATTACAAGTTATGAGAATTTTTGAGGTATTCAGCAATTTTTAATCACCAAAATTCAGGTGTAATTTTAACACTGAAAATTATTAGCCTTATGAGTTTTAGATCAATGTTTGAGCTTTTCTAATGACATAAATTGTAATCTGATCAGTTGAGAGAAAATGAACAAACGTATATTTACTGTTGTACTTACCTCAGCAAACTCCAGTTCCTGCTACGATACAAGATCAAATATATAACCAGCCAAAGGGAAGTAAGAAATCACGTGACTCCTTCCACTGAGAGTTTTTGTTTTCATTCCCACAGATGGCGCTGGTAAAGTTTATTCTGTCACTGTTAATTCAAGTGGAACATCCTTTTTTTATGCCCGCATAAGATACCTTTACCACGAGGGTTTGTAGATTAAAATCCACTTAACCCGGGTAGAAAGAACACCTTTTTATTTATTTTATTTATTTTTATTTATTGTGGAACATCCTTGTCCATGTAGCCATTTTGACCAGAGTTCTTGCGAGTGTGAGAATACATGTTTTTTTTTTTTAATGAAGTTTATTTGTCTGATAGTTACAAACCATGTGTAAATGAGGTGAGGTGAGGATGATTGCCCGTGAAGTGAAATAATGAAATGGTAGGCTTTAACAAAACATGAGATGATAGTGATTTGGATGATAGGTACACCTGAGTGCATAGTTATATACAAACAGGCTTATATAATAACCAATGTTTTGAAATTAAAACTGCATCGTTGTCAAAACACACATACACACACAAAAACCAAAAGGACTTCAATATTCCACATAGGTGTTAAAAACTAGCAGAAAGCCGTAACAATTTGTTTTGGAAGATAGACAGAACAATTTTTGGTGTAAAAACTTTGTTATCAAACATGGCCTTATTCCTACATGACAAGATAAGAGATCTAAATTCTGCTAGGAGGATGATGGACTGTTTATGGCTGTCTGCTACTGTTCAAGGGATGGTGTTCAACATGATTGCTCTATACATGTCTACTGTCTGTGTTGTTCTTTTTTTATCTCGTGAGTCAACAGTTTAAAAGCTAAAGAAACAGTTTTGCATTCAAAGAAGATATGCTCTTCTGTTTCCTGTGTTTTTGTTCTACATAGTCTACATCTGATCAGTCTGTTGGATCTGCGGGCGACTCCTTGTGTGGTCGGTGTTATGTTGAACAATAGTCTGTATGTTATCTCTCGTGCACTTGGTGTGATTCCTTGCTTGTGTAGGTTTTGAAATGGTTGTGTGTAGTCAGTAATGAAGTATTTGTATCCTCTCTTTATTCTGTCCTGTAATGGTGGCTCCTGTTTTCTGACCAGATATTTGTATATGCCTGATGTTTTTATGTGTATTAAATGTTCATGTCCAGTGACACTTTGTATGCAATGTCTGTAGAAGAGCGGTATAGTGCCAAAGTGATGGGGATATGCATTGTTTAATTTACAAAGTTTGATTAGCCTTAGCCCTACGTAGTAGTGGGCTAGTGTATGTTTGTGTGGCTGTTGGATGATTTGTCCCACATATTTAATTCTGAGTGCCTGGATCTTTGTTGATATGTCTTGTAGGGAAATGCCTCCTCTGTTCTTATCTTGCATCAAGGTTTTCCGTTGGATGCTGTGTACTGTGTGTCGGAAAATAAAGTCGCTGATCATGGAATTGACTTCCTTAAGTGACTGTTTAGGCAAGGGAAAGATATTTGCGATGTATATGAGCTGTGGTATGACGCAGGTGTTGACTGCGACACTTCTGCCGAATATGGTGGTGGTTTTATATTTGTATATTTCCAGTCGGTTTTTTATTTTTCCTATGATATTTTGCCATCTTGCGTTGGTGTTATTGTAAGGCGTAGCTGTAAATATAATTCCGTATAGTTTGATTTTGTTGACCTGAATTAATGTGAATGGGAAGTCTGTTTTGTTGACCCATTTGCCTAAACCCATTATGTGTGATTTTTGAATGTTTATTTTGGCCCCGCTGCCTTGTCCGAACTCTGTAATTATGTCTAGAATATTCTTAATAGAGGATATATTAGTGGGGAAGAAGATTGTGTCGTCAGCGTAGGCCAACAATTTTCTCTCTCCCATTCCAGGAATAAAGATTCCTTTGACTAGTGTCTCCTGTCTGATTTTCTCCAGGAGTGGCTCTAGAGTTAGCACATACAACAGGGGTGAGAGTGGGCAGCCCTGACGTACAGATCTGGTTAACCGGAATGGTTCACTTAGGGTGTGGTTTATTAAAAGTCTGCTTTCTAGATTGTTGTATAGAATTTTGATCCAGTCTGTGATGTAGTCCCCAATATTACATTTGGACAAGGTTTTTTGGAGGAAAGAATGGGAAACTCTGTCGAAAGCCTTCTCCTGGTCCAGCGATAAGATTGCTGACTGGCTATTCTTATCGTGAGAGTATTGGATAACATCTCTTAGGAAATGTAGATGCGTATTTATGTTTCTGTCGGTGACACTACATTGCTGGTCCTCATGTATAAGTGTGCGCATGACGGGTTTGAGTTTCATAGTTAGGGATTTTGCTAGGATTTTGTAGTCTACGTTGAGTAATGAGATAGGTCTGTAGTTCTTTACTTGGGTTGTATCTGCGTTGTTTTTCTTGATGAGTGTTATGTATGACTGATTGAGGCTGTTGGGGAATTCTTTTCTGTCGAAGGCTTCAGTAAAAACCTTGTGTAAGACAGGTCCTAGAATGGGAAAGAATTTTTGATAGAACTCGGAGGTGAGGCCATCCGGTCCTGGAGATTTGTTTTTTTGGAGTGTGTTAAGTGCATTCTGTAGGTTTTCTAGCGTGAGTGGAGTGTCTAATGTTTGCTTGTCTTGTTCAGCACGTTGTTTAGCGTAGTTCAAGAATTTGTTTTGTATGTCGTGTGACTGACCCTTGTCCTCAGAGTATAGATGCTTGTAAAAGTCTAGAAAAGTTTGGCTTATGTTGGTGGTGTCTGTCTGTTCCTGTCCGTTTTTTTTGGTTTTTTTTTTGCAAGCCTAAACACTTTAATCATTCTGAAATATTCTCCATTATAATGCAGCAATATCATCGAGATGAGATAGGTGACGGAATTATAAGACAGTATCTGTTACACTTTTTATGGGGTTTCTTTCATCGTCATACCTTCGAAATGTCATTCGATTGTGTTTCACTGGTTGTTATTTAACAGGTTAAATAGAAAACAAGTTGAATTCTTCCAGACTAAATATTTTAGCCAAACACCATAAGAAATAACATCTTGTTGGCAGAAATGCAGATGAAGCCACTGACAGCAGTTATTGAGGAAAGACGCTGGCGATGCTTGTGTTCAGAATGACTGACAACTCACTACCAAAAATAGCACTAAGATGGACACCACAGGAGAACAGAAGTGAGGGTAGATCAAAAGAGATGTTCAGCAATAGAGTGCTCACCTGGGCAAGAGCAGAAAAAAAAAGGCAAATGACAGGCATTTGTGGAAAACCATTGCGGAAGCCCCATGTGCCCTGGAGGTTCAGAGAGAGAGAAAAAAATGTTATAAGACCATGATAAAAAATGAACAAGAAGTGGAAGACCAGTGTGTCTAACCAATCATGCTATTCTTAGTGTCAGGGGATAGCGCGAACGCAGTCCCCCCTACGAAAAAATTACGCACTCGAGTCACCCGCATTTGGGGTGATCGCAGGGGTCAACCCAACCGGAGTGCAATGGAAGGGCCTCGCCCTGGAAGGACCACCTTTTTTTTTTTTTTGTAATGAAATTTATTTGTCTGACAGTTACAAATACAAATCGTATACAAATGACGTGAGGTGAGGGTGATGGCCCGTGAAGTGAAATAATGAAATGCTGGGCTTTAACAAAACATGAGATGATAGTGATTTGGATGATAGGTACACCTGAGTGCATGTGTATATAAAAACATGGTTATATAATACCCAACGTTGTGAAACTAAAACTGCGTCGTTGTCAAAACCTACATACACACACACAAAACAAAAAGGACTTCAATATTCCAAGTAGTTGTTAAAAACTACCGGAAAGCCGTAACAATTTGTATTGGAAGATGGTCAGAAACATTTCTGGTGTAAAAACTTTGTTATCAAACATGGCCTTATTCCTACATGACCAGATAAGAGATCTAAATTCTGCTAGGAGGATGATGGACTGTTCATGGCTGTCTGCTACTGTTCGAGGGATGGTGTTCAACATGACTGCTCTATACATGTCTACTGTCTGTGTTGTTCTTGTTGTTATCTCGTGAGTCAACAGTTTAAAAGCTAAAGAAACAGTTTTGCATTCAAAGAAGATATGCTCTTCTGTTTCCTGTGTTTTTGTTCTACATAGTCTACATCTGATCAGTCTGTTGGATCTGCGGGCGACTCCTTGTGTGGTCGGTGTTATGTTGAACAATAGTCTGTACGTTATCTCTCGTGCACTTGGCGTGATTCCTTTCTGGTGTAGGTTTTGAAATGGTTGTGTGTAGTCGGTAATGAAGTATTTGTATCCTCTCTTTATTCTGTCCTGTAATGGTGGCTCCTGTTTCCTGACCAGATATTTGTATATGCCTGATGTTTTCATATGTATTAACTGTTCATGTCCAGTGACACTTTGTATGCATTGTCTATAGAAGAGCGGTATAGTGCCAAAGTGATGGGGATATGCATTGTTTAATTTACAAAGTTTGATTAGCCTTAGCCCTACGTAGTAGTGGGCTAGTGTATGTTTGTGTGGCTGTTGGATGATCTGTCCCACATATTTAATTCTGAGTGCCTGGATCTTTGTTGCTATGTCTTGTAGGGAGATGCCTCCTCTGTTCTTATCTTGCATCAAGGTTTTCCGTTGGATGCTGTGTACTGTGTGTCGGAAAATAAAGTCGCTAATAATGGAATTGACTTCCTTAAGTGACTGTCTAGGCAAGGGAAAGATATTTGCAGTGTATATAAGCTGTGGTATGACGCAGGTGTTGACTGCGACACTTCTGCCGAATATGGTGGTAGTTTTATATTTGTATATTTCCAGTCGGTTTTTTATTTTTCCAATGATATTTTGCCATCTTGCGTTGGTGTTATTGGAGGGCGTAGCTGTAAATAAAATTCCGTATAGTTTGATTTTGTTGACCTGAATTAATGTGAATGGGAAGTCTGTTTTGTTTACCCATTTGAATAAACCCATTATGTGCGATTTTTGAATGTTTATTTTGGCCCCACTGCCTTGTCCGAACTCTGTAATTATGTCTAGAATATTCTGAATAGAGGATATATTGGAGGGGAAGAAGATTGTGTCGTCAGCGTAGGCCAACAATTTTCTCTCTCCCATTCCAGGAATAAAGATTCCTTTGACTAGTGTCTCCTGTCTGATTTTCTCCAGGAGTGGCTCTAGAGTTAGCACATACAACAGGGGTGAGAGTGGGCAGCCCTGACGTACAGATCTGGTTAACCGGAATGGTTCACTTAGGGTGTGGTTTATTAAAAGTCTGCTTTCTGGTTTGTTGTATAGAATTTTGATCCAGTCTGTGATGTAGTCCCCAATATTACATTTGGACAAGGTTTTCTGGAGGAAAGAATGAGAAACTCTGTCGAAAGCCTTCTCCTGGTCCAGCGATAAGATTGCTGACTGGCTATTCTTATCGTGAGAGTATTGGATAACATCTCTTAGGAAATGTAGATGCGTATTTATGTTTCTGTCGGTGACACTACATTGCTGGTCCTCATGTATAAGTGTGCGCATGACGGGTTTGAGTTTCATAGTTAGGGATTTTGCTAGGATTTTGTAGTCTACGTTGAGTAATGAGATAGGTCTGTAGTTCTTTACTTGGGTTGTGTCTGCGTTGTTTTTCTTGATGAGTGTTATGTATGACTGATTGAGGCTGTTGGGTAATTCTTTTCTGTCGAAGGCTTCAGTAAAAACCTTGTGTAAGACAGGTCCTAGAATGGGAAATAATTTTTGATAGAACTTGGAGGTGAGGCCATCCGGTCCTGGAGATTTGTTTTTTTGGAGTGTATTAAGTGCATTCTGTAGGTTTTCTAGCGTGAGTGGGGTGTCTAATGTTTGCTTGTCTTCTTCAGGACGTTGTTTAGCGTAGTTCAAGAATTTGTTTTGTATGTCGTGTGACTGACCCTTGTCCTCAGAGTATAGATGCTTGTAAAAGTCTAGAAAAGTTTGGCTTATGTTGGTAGGGTCTGTCTGTTCCTGTCCGTTTTTTTTTTTTAATGAAGTTTATTTGTCTGATAGTTACAAATACAATTCGTGAGTAAATAACGTGAGGTGAGGGTGATTGCCCGTGAAGTGAAATAATGAAATGGTGGGCTTTAACAAAACATGAGATGATAGTGATTTGGATGATAGGTACACCTGAGTGCATAGTTATAAACAAACAGCGTTATAGAATAATCAATGTTGTGAAACTAAAACTGCATCGTTGTCAAAACACACATACACACACACAAAAACCAAAAAGGACTGCAATATTCCACATAGGTGTTAAAAACTAGCAGAAAGCCGTAACAATTTGTTTTGGAAGATAGACAGAACAATTTCTGGTGTAAAAACTTTGTTATCAAACATGGCCTTATTCCGACATGACCAGATAAGAGATCTGAATTCCGCTAGGATTATGATGGACTGTTTATGGTTGTCTGCTACTGTTCGAGGGATGGTGTTCAACATGACTGCTCTATACATGTCTACTGTCTGTGTTGTTCTTGTTGTTATCTCGTGAGTCAACAGTTTAAAAGCTAAAGAAACAGTTTTGCATTCAAAGAAGATATGCTCTTCTGTTTCCTGTGTTTTTGTTCTACATAGTCTACATCTGATCAGTCTGTTGGATCTGCGGGCGACTCCTTGTGTGGTCGGTGTTATGTTGAACAATAGTCTGTACGTTATCTCTCGTGCACTTGGCGTGATTCCTTTCTGGTGTAGGTTTTGAAATGGTTGTGTGTAGTCGGTAATGAAGTATTTGTATCCTCTCTTTATTCTGTCCTGTAATGGTGGCTCCTGTTTCCTGACCAGATATTTGTATATGCCTGATGTTTTCATATGTATTAACTGTTCATGTCCAGTGACACTTTGTATGCATTGTCTATAGAAGAGCGGTATAGTGCCAAAGTGATGGGGATATGCATTGTTTAATTTACAAAGTTTGATTAGCCTTAGCCCTACGTAGTAGTGGGCTAGTGTATGTTTGTGTGGCTGTTGGATGATCTGTCCCACATATTTAATTCTGAGTGCCTGGATCTTTGTTGCTATGTCTTGTAGGGAGATGCCTCCTCTGTTCTTATCTTGCATCAAGGTTTTCCGTTGGATGCTGTGTACTGTGTGTCGGAAAATAAAGTCGCTAATAATGGAATTGACTTCCTTAAGTGACTGTCTAGGCAAGGGAAAGATATTTGCAGTGTATATAAGCTGTGGTATGACGCAGGTGTTGACTGCGACACTTCTGCCGAATATGGTGGTAGTTTTATATTTGTATATTTCCAGTCGGTTTTTTATTTTTCCAATGATATTTTGCCATCTTGCGTTGGTGTTATTGGAGGGCGTAGCTGTAAATAAAATTCCGTATAGTTTGATTTTGTTGACCTGAATTAATGTGAATGGGAAGTCTGTTTTGTTTACCCATTTGAATAAACCCATTATGTGCGATTTTTGAATGTTTATTTTGGCCCCACTGCCTTGTCCGAACTCTGTAATTATGTCTAGAATATTCTGAATAGAGGATATATTGGAGGGGAAGAAGATTGTGTCGTCAGCGTAGGCCAACAATTTTCTCTCTCCCATTCCAGGAATAAAGATTCCTTTGACTAGTGTCTCCTGTCTGATTTTCTCCAGGAGTGGCTCTAGAGTTAGCACATACAACAGGGGTGAGAGTGGGCAGCCCTGACGTACAGATCTGGTTAACCGGAATGGTTCACTTAGGGTGTGGTTTATTAAAAGTCTGCTTTCTGGTTTGTTGTATAGAATTTTGATCCAGTCTGTGATGTAGTCCCCAATATTACATTTGGACAAGGTTTTCTGGAGGAAAGAATGAGAAACTCTGTCGAAAGCCTTCTCCTGGTCCAGCGATAAGATTGCTGACTGGCTATTCTTATCGTGAGAGTATTGGATAACATCTCTTAGGAAATGTAGATGCGTATTTATGTTTCTGTCGGTGACACTACATTGCTGGTCCTCATGTATAAGTGTGCGCATGACGGGTTTGAGTTTCATAGTTAGGGATTTTGCTAGGATTTTGTAGTCTACGTTGAGTAATGAGATAGGTCTGTAGTTCTTTACTTGGGTTGTGTCTGCGTTGTTTTTCTTGATGAGTGTTATGTATGACTGATTGAGGCTGTTGGGTAATTCTTTTCTGTCGAAGGCTTCAGTAAAAACCTTGTGTAAGACAGGTCCTAGAATGGGAAATAATTTTTGATAGAACTTGGAGGTGAGGCCATCCGGTCCTGGAGATTTGTTTTTTTGGAGTGTATTAAGTGCATTCTGTAGGTTTTCTAGCGTGAGTGGGGTGTCTAATGTTTGCTTGTCTTCTTCAGGACGTTGTTTAGCGTAGTTCAAGAATTTGTTTTGTATGTCGTGTGACTGACCCTTGTCCTCAGAGTATAGATGCTTGTAAAAGTCTAGAAAAGTTTGGCTTATGTTGGTAGGGTCTGTCTGTTCCTGTCCGTTTTTTTTTTTTAATGAAGTTTATTTGTCTGATAGTTACAAATACAATTCGTGAGTAAATAACGTGAGGTGAGGGTGATTGCCCGTGAAGTGAAATAATGAAATGGTGGGCTTTAACAAAACATGAGATGATAGTGATTTGGATGATAGGTACACCTGAGTGCATAGTTATAAACAAACAGCGTTATAGAATAATCAATGTTGTGAAACTAAAACTGCATCGTTGTCAAAACACACATACACACACACAAAAACCAAAAAGGACTGCAATATTCCACATAGGTGTTAAAAACTAGCAGAAAGCCGTAACAATTTGTTTTGGAAGATAGACAGAACAATTTCTGGTGTAAAAACTTTGTTATCAAACATGGCCTTATTCCGACATGACCAGATAAGAGATCTGAATTCCGCTAGGATTATGATGGACTGTTTATGGTTGTCTGCTACTGTTCGAGGGATGGTGTTCAACATGACTGCTCTATACATGTCTACTGTCTGTGTTGTTCTTGTTGTTATCTCGTGAGTCAACAGTTTAAAAGCTAAAGAAACAGTTTTGCATTCAAAGAAGATATGCTCTTCTGTTTCCTGTGTTTTTGTTCTACATAGTCTACATCTGATCAGTCTGTTGGATCTGCGGGCGACTCCTTGTGTGGTCGGTGTTATGTTGAACAATAGTCTGTACGTTATCTCTCGTGCACTTGGCGTGATTCCTTTCTGGTGTAGGTTTTGAAATGGTTGTGTGTAGTCGGTAATGAAGTATTTGTATCCTCTCTTTATTCTGTCCTGTAATGGTGGCTCCTGTTTCCTGACCAGATATTTGTATATGCCTGATGTTTTCATATGTATTAACTGTTCATGTCCAGTGACACTTTGTATGCATTGTCTATAGAAGAGCGGTATAGTGCCAAAGTGATGGGGATATGCATTGTTTAATTTACAAAGTTTGATTAGCCTTAGCCCTACGTAGTAGTGGGCTAGTGTATGTTTGTGTGGCTGTTGGATGATCTGTCCCACATATTTAATTCTGAGTGCCTGGATCTTTGTTGCTATGTCTTGTAGGGAGATGCCTCCTCTGTTCTTATCTTGCATCAAGGTTTTCCGTTGGATGCTGTGTACTGTGTGTCGGAAAATAAAGTCGCTAATAATGGAATTGACTTCCTTAAGTGACTGTCTAGGCAAGGGAAAGATATTTGCAGTGTATATAAGCTGTGGTATGACGCAGGTGTTGACTGCGACACTTCTGCCGAATATGGTGGTAGTTTTATATTTGTATATTTCCAGTCGGTTTTTTATTTTTCCAATGATATTTTGCCATCTTGCGTTGGTGTTATTGGAGGCGTAGCTGTAAATAAAATTCCGTATAGTTTGATTTTGTTGACCTGAATTAATGTGAATGGGAAGTCTGTTTTGTTTACCCATTTGAATAAACCCATTATGTGCGATTTTTGAATGTTTATTTTGGCCCCACTGCCTTGTCCGAACTCTGTAATTATGTCTAGAATATTCTGAATAGAGGATATATTGGAGGGGAAGAAGATTGTGTCGTCAGCGTAGGCCAACAATTTTCTCTCTCCCATTCCAGGAATAAAGATTCCTTTGACTAGTGTCTCCTGTCTGATTTTCTCCAGGAGTGGCTCTAGAGTTAGCACATACAACAGGGGTGAGAGTGGGCAGCCCTGACGTACAGATCTGGTTAACCGGAATGGTTCACTTAGGGTGTGGTTTATTAAAAGTCTGCTTTCTGGTTTGTTGTATAGAATTTTGATCCAGTCTGTGATGTAGTCCCCAATATTACATTTGGACAAGGTTTTCTGGAGGAAAGAATGAGAAACTCTGTCGAAAGCCTTCTCCTGGTCCAGCGATAAGATTGCTGACTGGCTATTCTTATCGTGAGAGTATTGGATAACATCTCTTAGGAAATGTAGATGCGTATTTATGTTTCTGTCGGTGACACTACATTGCTGGTCCTCATGTATAAGTGTGCGCATGACGGGTTTGAGTTTCATAGTTAGGGATTTTGCTAGGATTTTGTAGTCTACGTTGAGTAATGAGATAGGTCTGTAGTTCTTTACTTGGGTTGTGTCTGCGTTGTTTTTCTTGATGAGTGTTATGTATGACTGATTGAGGCTGTTGGGTAATTCTTTTCTGTCGAAGGCTTCAGTAAAAACCTTGTGTAAGACAGGTCCTAGAATGGGAAATAATTTTTGATAGAACTTGGAGGTGAGGCCATCCGGTCCTGGAGATTTGTTTTTTTGGAGTGTATTAAGTGCATTCTGTAGGTTTTCTAGCGTGAGTGGGGTGTCTAATGTTTGCTTGTCTTCTTCAGGACGTTGTTTAGCGTAGTTCAAGAATTTGTTTTGTATGTCGTGTGACTGACCCTTGTCCTCAGAGTATAGATGCTTGTAAAAGTCTAGAAAAGTTTGGCTTATGTTGGTAGGGTCTGTCTGTTCCTGTCCGTTTTTTTTTTTTTAATGAAGTTTATTTGTCTGATAGTTACAAATACAATTCGTGAGTAAATAACGTGAGGTGAGGGTGATTGCCCGTGAAGTGAAATAATGAAATGGTGGGCTTTAACAAAACATGAGATGATAGTGATTTGGATGATAGGTACACCTGAGTGCATAGTTATAAACAAACAGCGTTATAGAATAATCAATGTTGTGAAACTAAAACTGCATCGTTGTCAAAACACACATACACACACAAAAACCAAAAAGGACTGCAATATTCCACATAGGTGTTAAAAACTAGCAGAAAGCCGTAACAATTTGTTTTGGAAGATAGACAGAACAATTTCTGGTGTAAAAACTTTGTTATCAAACATGGCCTTATTCCGACATGACCAGATAAGAGATCTGAATTCCGCTAGGATTATGATGGACTGTTTATGGTTGTCTGCTACTGTTCGAGGGATGGTGTTCAACATGACTGCTCTATACATGTCTACTGTCTGTGTTGTTCTTGTTGTTATCTCGTGAGTCAACAGTTTAAAAGCTAAAGAAACAGTTTTGCATTCAAAGAAGATATGCTCTTCTGTTTCCTGTGTTTTTGTTCTACATAGTCTACATCTGATCAGTCTGTTGGATCTGCGGGCGACTCCTTGTGTGGTCGGTGTTATGTTGAACAATAGTCTGTACGTTATCTCTCGTGCACTTGGCGTGATTCCTTTCTGGTGTAGGTTTTGAAATGGTTGTGTGTAGTCGGTAATGAAGTATTTGTATCCTCTCTTTATTCTGTCCTGTAATGGTGGCTCCTGTTTCCTGACCAGATATTTGTATATGCCTGATGTTTTCATATGTATTAACTGTTCATGTCCAGTGACACTTTGTATGCATTGTCTATAGAAGAGCGGTATAGTGCCAAAGTGATGGGGATATGCATTGTTTAATTTACAAAGTTTGATTAGCCTTAGCCCTACGTAGTAGTGGGCTAGTGTATGTTTGTGTGGCTGTTGGATGATCTGTCCCACATATTTAATTCTGAGTGCCTGGATCTTTGTTGCTATGTCTTGTAGGGAGATGCCTCCTCTGTTCTTATCTTGCATCAAGGTTTTCCGTTGGATGCTGTGTACTGTGTGTCGGAAAATAAAGTCGCTAATAATGGAATTGACTTCCTTAAGTGACTGTCTAGGCAAGGGAAAGATATTTGCAGTGTATATAAGCTGTGGTATGACGCAGGTGTTGACTGCGACACTTCTGCCGAATATGGTGGTAGTTTTATATTTGTATATTTCCAGTCGGTTTTTTATTTTTCCAATGATATTTTGCCATCTTGCGTTGGTGTTATTGGAGGGCGTAGCTGTAAATAAAATTCCGTATAGTTTGATTTTGTTGACCTGAATTAATGTGAATGGGAAGTCTGTTTTGTTTACCCATTTGAATAAACCCATTATGTGCGATTTTTGAATGTTTATTTTGGCCCCACTGCCTTGTCCGAACTCTGTAATTATGTCTAGAATATTCTGAATAGAGGATATATTGGAGGGGAAGAAGATTGTGTCGTCAGCGTAGGCCAACAATTTTCTCTCTCCCATTCCAGGAATAAAGATTCCTTTGACTAGTGTCTCCTGTCTGATTTTCTCCAGGAGTGGCTCTAGAGTTAGCACATACAACAGGGGTGAGAGTGGGCAGCCCTGACGTACAGATCTGGTTAACCGGAATGGTTCACTTAGGGTGTGGTTTATTAAAAGTCTGCTTTCTGGTTTGTTGTATAGAATTTTGATCCAGTCTGTGATGTAGTCCCCAATATTACATTTGGACAAGGTTTTCTGGAGGAAAGAATGAGAAACTCTGTCGAAAGCCTTCTCCTGGTCCAGCGATAAGATTGCTGACTGGCTATTCTTATCGTGAGAGTATTGGATAACATCTCTTAGGAAATGTAGATGCGTATTTATGTTTCTGTCGGTGACACTACATTGCTGGTCCTCATGTATAAGTGTGCGCATGACGGGTTTGAGTTTCATAGTTAGGGATTTTGCTAGGATTTTGTAGTCTACGTTGAGTAATGAGATAGGTCTGTAGTTCTTTACTTGGGTTGTGTCTGCGTTGTTTTTCTTGATGAGTGTTATGTATGACTGATTGAGGCTGTTGGGTAATTCTTTTCTGTCGAAGGCTTCAGTAAAAACCTTGTGTAAGACAGGTCCTAGAATGGGAAATAATTTTTGATAGAACTTGGAGGTGAGGCCATCCGGTCCTGGAGATTTGTTTTTTTGGAGTGTATTAAGTGCATTCTGTAGGTTTTCTAGCGTGAGTGGGGTGTCTAATGTTTGCTTGTCTTCTTCAGGACGTTGTTTAGCGTAGTTCAAGAATTTGTTTTGTATGTCGTGTGACTGACCCTTGTCCTCAGAGTATAGATGCTTGTAAAAGTCTAGAAAAGTTTGGCTTATGTTGGTAGGGTCTGTCTGTTCCTGTCCGTTTTTTTTTTTTTAATGAAGTTTATTTGTCTGATAGTTACAAATACAATTCGTGAGTAAATAACGTGAGGTGAGGGTGATTGCCCGTGAAGTGAAATAATGAAATGGTGGGCTTTAACAAAACATGAGATGATAGTGATTTGGATGATAGGTACACCTGAGTGCATAGTTATAAACAAACAGCGTTATAGAATAATCAATGTTGTGAAACTAAAACTGCATCGTTGTCAAAACACACATACACACACACAAAAACCAAAAAGGACTGCAATATTCCACATAGGTGTTAAAAACTAGCAGAAAGCCGTAACAATTTGTTTTGGAAGATAGACAGAACAATTTCTGGTGTAAAAACTTTGTTATCAAACATGGCCTTATTCCGACATGACCAGATAAGAGATCTGAATTCCGCTAGGATTATGATGGACTGTTTATGGTTGTCTGCTACTGTTCGAGGGATGGTGTTCAACATGACTGCTCTATACATGTCTACTGTCTGTGTTGTTCTTGTTGTTATCTCGTGAGTCAACAGTTTAAAAGCTAAAGAAACAGTTTTGCACTCAAAGAAGATGTGCTCTTCTGTTTCCTGTGTTTTTGTTCTACATAGTCTACATCTGATCAGTCTGTTGGATCTGCGGGCGACTCCTTGTGTGGTCGGTGTTATGTTGAACAATAGTCTGTATGTTATCTCTCGTGCACTTTGCGTGATTCCTTTCTGGTGTAGGTTTTGAAATGGGGGTGTGTAGTCAGTGATGAAGTATTTGTATCCTCTCTTTATTCTGTCCTGTAATGGTGGCTCCTGTTTTCTGACCAGATATTTGTATATACCTGATGTTTTCATGTGTATTAAATGTTCATGTCCAGTGACACTTTGTATGCAATGTCTGTAGAAGAGCGGTACAGTGCCAAAGTGATGGGGATATGCATTGTTTAATTTACAAAGTTTGATTAGCCTTAGCCCTACGTAGTAGTGGGCTAGTGTATGTTTGTGTGGCTGTTGGATGATTTGTCCCACATATTTAATTCTGAGTGTCTGGATCTTTGTTGATATGTCTTGTAGGGAGATTCCTCCTCTGTTCTTATCTTGCATCAAGGTTTTCCGTTGGATGCTGTGTACTGTGTGTCGGAAAATAAAGTCGCTGATCATGGAATTGACTTCCTTAAGTGACTGTTTAGGCAAGGGAAAGATATTTGCGATGTATATGAACTGTGGTATGACGCAGGTGTTGACTGCGACACTTCTGCCGAATATGGTGGTAGTTTTATAGTTGTATAGTTCTAGTCGCTTTTTTTATTTTTCCAATGATATTTTGCCATCTTGCGTTGGTGTTATTGGAAGGCGTAGCTGTAAATATAATTCCGTATAGTTTGATTTTGTTGACCTGAATTAATGTGAATGGGAAGTCTTTTTTGTTGACCCACTTGACTAAACCCATTATGTGTGATTTTTGAATGTTTATTTTGGCCCCGCTGCCTCGTCCGAACTCTGTAATTATGTCTAGAATATTCTGAATAGAGGATATATTGGAGGGGAAGAAGATTGTGTCGTCAGCGTAGGCCAACGATTTTCTCTCTCCCATTCCAGGAATAAAGATTCCTTTGACTATTGTCTCTTGCCTGATTCTCTCCAGGAGTGGCTCTAGAGTTAGCACATACAACAGGGGTGAGAGTGGGCAGCCCTGACGTACAGATCTGGTTAACCGGAATGGTTCACTTAGGGTGTGGTTTATTAAAGGTCTGCTTTCTGGTTTGTTGTATAGAGTTTTGATCCAGTCTGTGATGTAGTCCCCAATATTACATTTGGACAAGGTTCTCTGGAGGAAAGAATGGGAAACTGTCAAAAGCCTTCTCCTGGTCCAGCGATAAGATTGCTGACTGGCTATTCTTATCGTGAGAGTATTGGATAACATCTCTTAGGAAATGTAAATGCGTATTTATGTTTCTGTCGGTGACACTACATTGTTGGTCCTCATGTATAAGTGTGTGCATGACGGGTTTGAGTTTTATAGTTAGGGATTTTGCTAAGATTTTGTTGTCTACGTTGAGTAATGAGATAGGTCTGTAGTTCTTTACTTGGGTTGTATCTGCGTTGTTTTTCTTGATGAGTGTTATGTATGACTGATTGAGGCTGTTGGGTAATTCTTTTCTGTCGAAGGCTTCAGTAAAAACCTTGTGTAAGACAGGTCCTAGAATGGGAAAGAATTTTTGATAGAACTCGGAGGTGAGGCCATCCGGTCCTGGAGATTTGTTTTTTTGGAGTGTGTTAAGTGCATTCTGTAGGTTTTCTAGCGTGAGTGGGGTGTCTAATGTTTGCTTGTCTTCTTCAGGAAGTTGTTTAGCGTAGTTCAAGAATTTGTTTTGTATGTCGTGTGACTGACCCTTGTCCTCAGAGTATAGATGCTTGTAAAAGTCTAGAAAAGTTTGGCTTATGTTGGTAGTGTCTGTCTGTTCCTGTCCGTTTGTGGCTATTTTTTTTTTAAAACAGACTCAGTGATTGGTCTATCAAGACCTTACACTGTGCAAACTAGGAACCTCGTATGAGGAATTCCTGTTGCTGTCATCATGTTGTTCCCCTGTTTTGTGTTTTTTGTTTTTTTTTTTTGGGGGGGGGGAACCTTTTTTTCCGAATTCAAATGAAAAAGGTTTTTAATATTTCTCTAATTTTCAGAGACTCTTTTTATACTCTCTTTCTCTCTCTCTCTCTTTCTCTCTCTCTCTCTCTCTCTCTCTCTCTCTCTCTCTCTCCCATCGTCATCGTTCTCTCTGTTGATGTACATAATTCTTTTTTGGCAAAGCCTTCTCTTTCACTCTTTGGATGTACATCATTTTTTAAACTAAATTTACTCTCTCTTACTCCTTTCTTTCTCCCTCTCTCTTATTCCATTATTCTGCTCGCTCTTTGCTGCACCAGTCCCGAAAATGTGGCAGGACTAAACGTGCAGAAATGAAAACGAGCCCTGTTTCTGCACGTCCACACCAAATACCTGAAATCCGCGAGCAGGACCAGTAACTTGGTGTGTGTGTCCGCCTGAGTTTTAGGGATTGTGTTCAACATTATGGCTCTATAGATGTCTGCTTGTTGTGCCGTGTGTGTTTCTATTGTATTTTGTATTGTTCTTATGGCGGTTGCCACTGTTTTGCATTCGTAGAAAATGTGTTCTTCTGTTTCTAATACGTTCCTTCTGCACATGTAACATCGTCTTATGTTTCTGTGTTTTTCTCCGTGTCTCGTGGGTGTCATATTGTATATGAGCCTGGAAGTGATTTCTCGAGCTTTTGGTGTGATGTTTTTGAGATGGAGGTTTTTGAACGTGTCGGTGTAGTCTAAAATGGGGTATCTAAGTCCTCTCTTGATCCTAAGGTGTAATGGTGGTGCTTGCTCTCTGACCAAATGTTTGTATATGTAGCTTGTTTTGTGTTGGATGAGTGTCTCGTGTCCTTGAATTGCTTGTATGCAATTTTTGTAGAATGGTGGTAGTGTGCCAAAATGGTGTGCCTGCGAGTTGTTTGGTTTGACTAGGTTTAATAGTCTAAGTCCTATGTAGTAGTGAGCTAGCGGGTGTTGGTTTGGGTGTTTGATGATGCAGCCTACATGGCTTATTCTGAGTGCTTGTATTTTTGTCTGTATGTCTTGCAAGGCAATCCCTCCATGTATTTTATCCTGTATGAGGGTTTTATGTTGTATGCTGTGTATAGTGTTTGTGAAGATAAAGTTTCTGATTTGTTTGTTTATTTCTCTGACTGTCCGTTTCGGAAGTTCTAGTACTGTGGCAGTGTATATTATTTTTGGTATTATGTATGTGTTTACAATGATGCTTCTTCCAAAAATCGTTGCTGTTTTGTATTTATATCTTTCCAACATATTTGTAATGTTCGTTTTGAGGTTGTCCCATGTGGGTTTGTGTATTTTATTTGGGTGCGATAGGAAAGTAATGCCATACACGTGGATGTTGTCTGTGCATGTGAGACGAAAGGGGAAGTCCCTTTTATCTCGCCATTTGCCTAGGCCCATGACGACTGACTTTTGTATGTTGAGTTTTGCTCCGCTACCTTTGCCGAAATCTGCGAAGGTGTCTAAAATGTGAGTTATTGATCTGTCTGTTGTTGGAAGGAAGATCGTGTCGTCTGCATACGCGAGCAACTTCCTCTCTCCCCTGCCAGGTATGAACATTCCCTTTATTGTTGTATCTTGTCTGATTTTCTCTAGAAGTGGTTCTAGAGTGAGTATGTACAGTAAAGGAGAGAGGGGGCAACCCTGTCTCACTGATCTGGTTAGCCTGAAAGTCTCTGTAAGCGTATGGTTTACTAAGACTTTGCTCTCAGGTTTTGAGTAGAGAACGTAAATCCAGTCTCTGAAATAATCCCCTATATTGCAGTGGAGTAATGTCTTGTGTAGGTATTCGTGTGACACTCTATCAAATGCTTTCTCCTGATCTAATGAAAGAACTGACGACTGGCAGTTCTTCTGGTGTGTGTAATATATGATGTCTCGTATGAAATGTGTGTGCTGGTGTATATTTCTACCGTCTACACTGCATTGTTGGTCTTCATGTATGAGTTTGTGCATGAATGGTTTGAGCTTGTTTGTAAGCGCTTTTGTGAGGATTTTGTAATCTACATTTAGCAGCGATATGGGTCTGTAGTTTTTGAGTTGTGTTCTGTCTGCGTTGCCCTTAGGTATGAGAGTGATGTATGATAGGTTTTGACTGGGCGGGAGTTGTTTGTTTTGGAAATCTTCTGTGAATACTTGTAAGAGAAGAGGACCCAAGAGTGGGAAAAAGTGTTTATAGAATTCTGCTGTGAGGCCGTCTGGCCCTGGTGACTTGTTTTCTTTCATTGTTTGTAGTGCCTGCGCCAGGTTATCTAGTGTTAGTGGTGTGTCTAGTGCTTGCTTGTCCGAGTCCGTGAGTTGTTTAGTGTACTGCATGTATTTATCCTGTATGTGTGCTTGTGTTTCTTCCTCGGTGTACAGTTGTTTATAGTATTCTCTAATGGCTTGCACTATGTTTGTATTGTCTGTTTGTCTGTTCCCTGTGGTATCTATTATCTCTCTTATCTGTCTGCTTCGTTGTATGTTTTGCTCTATGCTTAAGTACTGTTTGGTAGGTATTTCTTGTGTAACGGTATTGAGTCTTGTTCTTAGAAGTGCGCCTTGAAATCTGTGTTGTCTGTGTTTATCTAGTTCTTCTTGTAGCGTGAGTAAATGTGGTGAGTTTTTGTCCATCTGTTTTGTTAGTTTGATTGCCTCTTCTAATATTTTCTCCTGTCTCAGCCTTTCTCTGTGTATTTGTGTTGAGAGCATTTGTGCTTTGTCTTTTATTGCATGTTTTAAATTCTCCCAGTGTTGTTGGATGTTGTGTGTGGGTATGTTATTCGTGAAAGTGTGTATCAGTTGCGCCATGTTTTCCATAAATTGTTTATTTTGGAGGAGTGTGTTGTTAAATTTCCAGTGTGGTGATCGTTTCGAAAGTGTAACCGTAGGTATTGTGTTCACTGTTGCTATGATTGCCTTATGGTCTGTGAAAGCTAATGTACTAGGGAGATGTCTTACCTGTGCTATGTAGCATGTACTTGGTGCATAAATTCTGTCTAACCTATATCTTCTATTGTGTCCGTGGTTCTCATGAGTGATCTCTCTGCCTTGAGGGTGTGTGTGTCCGTATGTATCTACTAAATCATATGTGTTTATTATGTCTTGTAAAAAAACTAGATGATGTAAATCATATGTGGTGGTTTTAGTTAGACTTCCTATAGTGTCTAACTCTGATGTTACACCATTGAAATCTCCTCCTAAGATGATGTTGTGTCCTCTGTATCTGTGGCTGAGTAGAGATTCTAAGTCCTCATAGAAGTCGGGCTGATGATTGCGGTTGGGTGGTGCATGTATGTTAACTGTAGTGTATGTGTGTGAGTTGTTTTTAACCTCACATATCGCAATTCTCCCTCTACTATCTCTATTCGTCTTAAAAACCTCCCACCTGTCTGATGTCTGTATTACTGCTACCCCCGATCCTAAGTCCTGTGGCTATTATTTATTTTTTTAATGACGTTTATTTGTCTGACAGTTACAAATACAAATCGTATGCAAATAACGTGAGGTGAGGATGAATGCACGTGAAGTGAAATAATGAAATGGTGGGCTTTAACAAAACATGAGATGATAGTGATTTGGATGATAGGTACATCTGAGTGCATGTTTATATAAAAACATGGTTATATAATACCCAACGTTTTGAAACTAAAACTGTGTCGTTGTGAAAACATACATACACACACAACAACAACAAAAAAAAACAAACAAAAAGGACTTCAGTATTCCAAGTAGTGGTTAAAAACTACCGGAAAGCCTTAACAATTTGTTTTGGAAGATGGTCAGAAAAATTTCTGGTGTAAAAACTTTGTTATCAAACATGGCCTTATTCCGACATGACCAGATAAGAGATCTAAATTCTGCTAGGAGGATGATGGACTGTTTATGGCTGTCTGCTACTGTTCGAGGGATGGTGTTCAACATGACTGCTCTACACATGTCTACTGTCTGTGTTGTTCTTTTTTTATCTCGTGAGTCAACAGTTTAAAAGCTAAAGAAACAGTTTTGCACTCAAAGAAGATATGCTCTTCTGTTTCCTGTGTTTTTGTTCTACATAGTCTACATCTGATCAGTCTGTTGGATCTGCGGGCGACTGCTTGTGTGGTCGGTGTTATGTTGAACAATAGTCTGTACGTTATCTCTCGTGCACTTGGCGTGATTCCTTGCTTGTGTAGGTTTTGAAATGGTTGTGTGTAGTCAGTAATGAAGTATTTGTATCCTCTCTTTATTCTGTCCTGTAATGGTGGCTCCTGTTTTCTGACCAGATATTTGTATATACCTGATGTTTTCATGTGTATTAAATGTTCATGTCCAGTGACACTTTGTATGCAATGTCTGTAGAAGAGCGGTATAGTGCCAAAGTGATGGGGATATGCATTGTTTAATTTACAAAGTTTGATTAGCCTTAGCCCTACGTAGTAGTGGGCTAGTGTATGTTTGTGTGGCTGTTGGATGATTTGTCCCACATATTTAATTCTGAGTGCCTGGATCTTTGTTGATATGTCTTGTAGGGAGATGCCTCCTCTGTTCTTATCTTGCATCAAGGTTTTCCGTTGGATGCTGTGTACTGTGTGTCGGAAAATAAAGTCGCTAATCATGGAATTGACTTCCTTAAGTGACTGTCTAGGCAAGGGAAAGATATTTGCGATGTATATGAGCTGTGGTATGACGCAGGTGTTGACTGCGACACTTCTGCCGAATATGGTGGTAGTTTTATATTTGTATAGTTCCAGTCGGTTTTTTATTTTTCCAATGATATTTTTGTGTATTTGTCTCCTTCTTTGTACATTCCGTTCTGTTCCCAGATATATACGTTTTAGGCTGACATAAGCCTTGACATACTTTTTCGCATTTCATATATTTTCCTCTCTTTT